>RJWJ010003857.1:0-81750 GCA_004363605.1 Indri indri | reverse complement strand
GAGTTGCTACCTCGTTGCCTTTGGTCACAACGTTTTAAGAGATGGGCCACTTCTGACACAGTGGGTGGCTGAGGCTCATAGGCCTTGAGGACCCAGCCACACTGGAGCATCATTATGTTTCTAAGAACTGCAACTGAGAATGAAGATAACCAGAAAGAATGCAATTCATCTTGCACATGGCAGAACCAGCAAGGGCCTCGCCACAAAATGAGCAGGTGTTCATTGGATGCTACAGGTCCAAGCCTCAGCAGAGACTCTGCGCTGACAAGAAGGAGTGCCAGTAGCAAACTGGTCAGTCTTTCTGGTCTTCAGTTTACTTGGTACTCAGAAAGAGGTCTGATTACTTCTTCACCCTCTGCTTTTACTGGCCTGAATTATCCTGTCATGTTCTTGGGAAATTAAGGAGGGTTGTTATTCTCAAGAGAGTGATGCTGAACTATTACAATAAATGGAATTTTTAAAAATTCATTTAAATCTAAGTGTGACTACCTTTACACCCAAATTGGCAAAAAGGAATTAATAGCACAAACCAAATCATAACATCAGGTTACCGTCACACTCATAGCTTGGGGGCTTTTGTTAGTCATATGTTGTGCAAGTTAGAAACCCTTCCATGGACACCACTATGGTGTTGGACCCCACCTGAATCTCCATCTATCATGCATCAATGTTTCGAACAAATGCCTTAATGTTTTACAGCTTGCGTAAGAAATAGGCTTTAATAGGAAAAGGAGAATTTACAAAACTAAGCTCATATATATTTCAATCACCCATCCTTACCCTACAGAGAGGCAAATGGCAATCTGTGGGAACTCCAGATGAATCCAAATTAGAGTAGAAACTATCATCTGCCCACCGCTCTCATTTCTTGCAGGGCAAGCATGAGAACAACCTTCTAAGGCAACCTAGATTAGTGTGCCACCTATTTACAGCAATTGACTGGGAATGCTATCTGCCCAGTACTTTTACAGGACTTTATACTCTCCACCGCAATGCAAAGAAGCCCTGTGTCCCACGGGACCCAGCTAGCTCATTTTCAGGAAACTCAGACTGAGAACCTGGGGCCATATTTGGAACCTGCTCCTTGTATCACATCAGAGAAGTTTCCCCTTCCTTCACTATAATAGGCCCTTTGAAAAGCAAATACTTTTGTCCCATACAAATATGCAGACATTTGTCATTGTACATAGCCAAATCTCATAATGGGAGATGGGAAGTGCCAAGATAATTAAAAACACATCACTCTACTTATTTACAAACTTTTCTTTTTACAACACCTGCTAAAATATATATAGTTAACTTGTTTGATCTGAGTTTTACACATTTGACCTCCACATGTCTGTTTTGGAAGTGACAGTGTGTCATGGGATGGCTCAAATGCAGAGAGCCCCAGTGGTGCCTGACTGAGTAGTGCACTTGCCATACAGAGGGAGCATCCTACATGCCTCTCCAAGAAAATACTCGAGACCATAAAACGGCAGTGGTATAGTCCTCTAGTGAAAGCACATGGTTTTGGCAGTCTTTTTTTAGATGGGAATTGTCATGAGTTTCAAACTTGTAAAATCCACAGATGATCTCTGAATTGTTTTCTTTGTCCTGTGATGATGCTGGAGTGGATTCTGCACACAATTCTTATGTGACTTAAGCGCACTCTTCTCCTGAGCCTACTTTGTGGAACTATTGAGCTCTGGACCAATTCTTCAGAAGGTATGTTCTTCATCTCCACAAACATCTGTCCTTCTGCAGCATCCTGTTCCAGCCATGAGACCTCAGGAAAGGATGGTACTCACTTAACTATCTGCCAGGACCAATAGCTTCTCACACAGAATTGGAAGACCCAGTGTTGATTCCCTCTACCTAATTGTGCATCACAGTTTTGGTGAGAGGCTAAGTGATGGTAAATATGTAGATACCTGTATTTCTCCCCTATTTCTTCCAAGTTGACTGGATTTTATTAGACTCATTTTATCAGTCAGAGATTCAGAAGAAAACAAACGGCATAATGGAATTATACTAACTTGGGGTAACCCAATGAGAGTTTAATAAAGGGACTTTTTTACAAACATATGGCCAGGATATAGGGAAAACAGAAGAGACAGCTGTCCAGGACCTTGGAAATAGGAAAGGGGAGGAGTGCTTATCACCCTCAGTCTGAAAAGGGATGGAGAGAGAGCATTTCTCAGAACTGGAAGGACACAGCCAAGAAATGAAAGCCTCTGGTTAAAAGCAGATGCTTTAGATGGAAGGACTCATCCAGCCTTCACAAACACTCAGGAAAGAGCAAGGGGAACAAATATCATCACATCCCTTTATTCCATGCTGCTCCTCCCTACTTCCGACCCCCTGCTGTGTTTCTGATGGGCCAAATCCACTGCTTAGTCCAAAACACAAAGGCAGAGCATGTTGAAGAAGCGGGGAGAATGGGTCTGGAAAGGCAAGGAAAGATATGCAGCTTGCTCACCCATCAAGAGCAGGGGGTGGAAGTGACCTCCTCATGAAGGGTCAATGAAGAGCATGACACCAAGGCCAAAATTATAATGCTCAAAGAGCCTCAGAGCACTGGCAGCCAAATCTAAACTGCCAGGCCAGATGGAATCACATATGATCTGCCTGTGCTTTCTGCATAGGAAAGATTCCAGAAAACTGAGGTCTCCATTTCTTTTGCTTTTGCCAAACGACCCTTTTAATTGATAATGGACACTTTGGTATCAGCTGAACCTCTTTAATCAGCCCACATTGATGATGTGTTGGATGATACTTGGCTATAAGAGAAACACCCAAAGGAAACTGCTTTCCTCTGATGACAGAAAAAAATCAAGCAGACTGCTAGTGTGCGACTTTATGACTGTGAATAGTGACACGTATCCGAACTCGTTTTTGACATAATTCTTTTTTACCTATCATTTTATTGCCTATGATTACTGATAAGTTTTATAACTTTATTCTTTCATGAATACTCAATTATCTGATTTTGAGGATGCCGAATATTTTCAAAATGTTTTCTCTTTCTTATATTCTTTGTCTTCTGTACCTCTGGTGTGAAAAAAAAAAAAATGTTTCCTCAATTTCTCTCTTCAGAGCAAATAGTGAGGGCCAGGGCTGCCTGACCTTGGAAATTCTGAGAGTTTTCCTTTTCCATCTAATAATACCTGTCTTGCCTAACCTCTAGGAGTGCTTAAAGAATAAAATAGCATAATATATGGAAACTTTTAAAATATTTTTTCCATCATGCTTGTTTTTACATATTTCTATATTTTCCCACTATTTCTTTCAGGAAATTGGCTAATTTCTATTTTATTTGTATCTATATGTCAGGACGTTATTTCATTGTTATCATGTTTATTTTCATTATAATAAAAGAAAAGGCCCCCACACATAAGCACATGTGTATGCCTACACGCATACATACATGCCTACATATATACATTCACAGAGAAAAAACATGCAGTCTCTTCTATTCTTTCTGAATGTCCAGGCCTGAAATTTGTTGGAAACAAAGCCAATGAATTCACACCTAGAAGCAATGTTGAGAAATATGGCCAATGCCACCTTTAAGAGAAAAAATTAGTGTGGGTTGATATTAAGTTCTCCTTAGGAAAGCAGTGCTTTCCTTGTATTATTTTATTAATTTTCTTTTCATGAAATATCTAAGAGTGGTTTACTAATATAACAAGTATAACTATTTTAGAGAATTCAAAAGTCAATTTTTTGCAATGACTATTTTAAAATATAAGTAACTTTTAAATATATCATTCCACTGTACATGTTATCTGTGTAGTAACAGAAGAGAGCAATTTACGTTGAGTTCACATTAATGGTTAACTATAGTATTGTCACATAGTTCACCCAAATTAATATTCACTAAGGAATAATACTTACACTTTTTATGTCTAATATGAGCACCTGAATCTTGACCACGGCAGCAAAATTCATGTGCCAAATTCAGAAATCTCCCTATATAATAATATTTGGAGAGGTTCTTTAGCTGTAATTCTTATAGTCTACATCACTGAACCCGCACTCTGAAAATTATGTTCTCTACATTTAACACAACCAGAATTTTTTAAAATGATGCTTTGATAAAAATTTCCAATGCCTCCTCACTAGGGATAGGTAAAACTCTTTAACCAGTATGTCTAAGAGCATAGTAACTTTTCTAAACAATTAGGAATTCCTGTTTCTAATTGGCCCTACTGATCCTCCTTGTCTCTGTTCAGTCTGTCTTACGATATTGTCTTTTTATATCAGATATCAATGCCATATGTGTTAAATTTTTGATCTTTGCTTATGCAATTTCTCAAATCCCTCTTTTGGTATAGGAATTTTATAACTTTCTTGTTAAGAAGGTATTATCTTGTTCCATTACATTCAAAACTCCTGTTTCTTATCAGCTATTATACTGGGCATGACTGGTCTCTGTGATGCATTAGTGCTGTCTTTCTCTTTTTCTCTCTGAATACTTTACATCCTAATCTATATGAAAATTCAAATGTTCTGCATGGTATCTAATTAGAAATTGAGCATTGCCACACCTTTATCTGTGCCTAATTGGTCAGAATCATGGATACTGAAGTATGTCCAGGATTTGACATATACACTCTTGCTGTAGTATCTCTGAGAGGTGTTAAGTTTAAAATATACACATCTACTAGCAAAGTGAAATTGCAAATTATGTGAAATAACTGGCTTTATTACCTCTTCTGCATCCAAGGTACAAATTTTCAATTGACCGTGGCATTTGTTTCTGTTGTACTCAAATATCAACTTGATCAGAGCTAACCTGAGATGAAATCCTCCTGCCTCCCACATGTGATGGATGCATTATCAGCCTTGAGAAAATTATACACGTGGCAAGGTATAAAACAGAAAGATAATCTACGTTATTGAAAAGTGCCATAATGAAAATAATTAATTTGAAATAAAAATACAAGGAAGGATAACAGAAGGGAAAAGTTTTACTTCTATCACCCTAATGCATCTGATGCTGAAGGAGACCACTTACTTCAGGCTAAAAGTGTTATTGTAATTCAACTTAATGGTCCTCTAATTTTGGTCTAAAAATTGCTTTAATAAAAAGTACCTAGGGAAATATGGCAACTACTTATGTCCAGCACATAGCATAGTACCTTACCGAGTATATTTGTCAATGATTATTATCATTTCTGAGGTAACCTGTCTTTTCCACTTCCGTGATGACCATGTGTTGTAAACCACAACCCTCTCCTATCCCAGGCCACTTCTTATTAAACCATGACTTTTTCCAGAATTTAGAAATACATTAAAGATTCAGGAGTTAGGAGTTGGCCCAGAGATCTGCTGTGTCACAGTTTGTTTTCTAGGAGGTTTTAGAGGACAAGGTAGGGGAAACCTATTTTTCATTAAAAAAATATTTTATTGATAGTTTCATTAAAATAAGAAACTATACGTTTTATTTTATTTGTTTGTTTCTTTGTTTTGCCACCACTAAAGATATACTGAGATATTTTGAATAAATATTGGTTTTGTTTTCTGCATTCCCAGATGCAACGGTTCTACCCATCCTAGTTTTAGGACCTCGAAATGTCTTTTACGAGCCCTCAGCAATTTTGTCTTCATCGTCCCTTTCCTTCATTAAAAAAATAATAAATACAAATTATATCTTATGGCTGCGTTGCTATAAAGATGAATATAATCCATGTTGAATTCGTGATTATATACTTATTATCACTGTATATTTTTCTTATTTTAGGAGAAACTATAAATAAATTATTCTCTTGGGCCCTAGGCACTGTGCCTGCTGAAAAAGTTGACTCTGCCTAGTCCACTAATGATTTCTGTCTTTGAAGTTCACCTACACAGGGCCCCCTTAGTTAATCTTCCCATGGACTAAATTTCTGGATGTCTCCAGCAGCAAAACAATTGGTCTTGGCAATGGTTGGATAGAAAGGTAGCAGAGTTGAATGAGCAAGCAAAGACTGAAAATCATATATTCTATTCCCTACTCTAGAGCACATTAGCATGTAACTTTGGGTAAGTCTTTTGAACTTAGCCTAATTACTTTTATTTGTTTGCTTAAAAATAACTCATGGAAGGCTAAATTGGAAGACTTTGACTCATTATATAAGAATTCATTCAGTGAATGAAAAGTTGCCTACCTGACTGCTATTGCGTAATTCCTGTCTGCCACAAAACTGAATATAAAATCTAAACTCACAGGCTGCGTAGAATTAGATCAACGTCTCATGTTTCCTAGATCCTATTATTTCCAACAGGAAAAGGATCTTTTGTCTTCCAGAAAACAAGTGGCCCTACATTTGTGTAAAACACAATAGATGAAGAGGAACAAAGTAAGTGGCTGAAGAGATGCCTGCTCTTACTGTACCATGAAAGCAGAAGGCCCTTCCTTGTTTTTTCCGTTCTGTGGGTTTTCATTGAGAACTCTGTCTTACTAGTGTTCCCAGGTAAAAGCTAACAATAGGTGAGGATTTTCTTGCCTTCACTCAAATTCCATTTTGAAATGAACCATTTCCACGTGGGCTCAGATCTGATCAAGCACTAGAAATCTGAGCCCATGGTAGCTCCCTTTCTGAAGTCTTTGATCTGTGTAACAAACAAAATAGGGCCAAACCTACTGCTGCTAGTTTCCTAATGCACTAACTCATGCCAGAAAAAATTAAGCATTTTACACCAACATCTGTCCCATTTATTTCAGTTATTCCAGACAATGAACTGCTTCACTCAGAGAACTCAGCACTACCTCACTGTCTAGGCCTCAGATTGGGTGCTGATTGCCAGCGAGAGCTCTTTTTCTCTTGAGACTCCCCAGGAACTTTGTGTTTACTTCCTTTACAATGGCTACTTGGGGTCGGTCAGATAACAATTCTGCATTAGATATACCATTGGGACTGGAATCTCCTCTCGCTGGTCCTAGCACTTGAGAGTAGGAGTAAGGAGTAGAATTGGTAATAAGAGAAGTTGCTATTATATTTGTAGATTTAAATTTGTTCATCGAAAACATGTTTTCCAAATACCAAGTCTCAGATTCCAATAGGACCAAGAGGAAAGATAGTGTCTGTTCTAAAAGGGTTCACATAATCTGAGGAAAGAAATGATAAGAAACAACCTTTATATTGAAGATGAACACTGTTAATATCATCAAAAAAAGATCTGTACATGCTCTGCAATAAAGAAATATCCATATGGTGACAGTTAATGGTTAAAACCAAATAAATTCAGATTATTTCTTTTTGGGGGTTTAAGATGTTTTTTCTACTTTATGGCTTCGACAGGTGGTAGGTTATATTCTCTATTTTCTGCCATTTCAATCTTAATATCATCTGGTCTCTTGAATTCTTTTCATGTTAAAACTCATCTTTCTCCAATAGTATTTTCTTACATTGTACCCAGTTTTTCCACCAAGCATTCATTTTAAAAGTTCAATAGAAGAGAAATATGCTTTAAAAATGCAGAGATAAGATATTGATTTAGTTTCCTATGGCTGCTATAACAATTTACCACAAATTTGGTGGCTTAAAACAACACTGATTTACTCTCTTACAATTCTGAAAGCTAGAAATCCAAAATAAGATTCACTGGGCTAAATAAAGTTAAGGTGTTAACAGGGCTGTGTTCATCCAGAGGTTCTAGGAGAAAATTTGTTTCCTTGTCTTTTCCAGCTATGAGAGGCCACCTATATTACTTGGCATGTGACTCCTTCATCCATGGCCAAAGTTCATCACTCCAACCTCTACTTCCAATGTCACATGACCTTCTCTGACTGATTCCTCTTTCACCCTTCCTTTCGTGACATATCCTTCACGATCCTAATCATACCAGCAAAGTTCCATTTATCAAATATGATAATGTTCACAGGTGTCAGAGATTAGGATGTGCGCATATTTGGGGGGCCATTATTCAGCCTACCACAGGTATTTTGAGTTGAATGAATTCATGAAATACATTCTGGACTTATATTTCTGGGTGTTTCAGTTCTCAGTCCATTCTTGGACCTTGGTTACATATGCAAAAATCAATAACCCAGCTGAAAGTAGTCATTCTTGTTAATGTTTCCTATTGTGAACATTTTATAATTTTTCCACATTTTTGTTTAAAATGTACATGAAAGTTTTTAAAAATGCAATTAGGTGATTCTGATGTATTGACAATTATTTAAAAATTTCACTTGGGAAATTTTGCACAAAACTGGAGATTTTTATCCCTCATTTCACAGTCTTAAAAAGGTAAAGATGGTAGTTACTAAATCAGAGTTGAGAACAGTGGAGAAACATATAGTTCCCAGGGTTTTGTTTCTAATGAGACTGACTTTTGCTCTAGTTTTACTTGTAGCTGGTCCTCCTGTGAGGAAAGGGTTTTTTGCTAAATTAAAATTCTCTTACAGTCAATAAAAGAGCAGTGTTTGGCTTTGTTTTGTTCAAATGAAGACAAAATGCCTCTTGGGTTTTCACTGAGCAATTGCCCATGAGGATATGGCTTTACCCTGCCTTTGATAAAACCAACAGTGCTGGAGATGTTTCTGCTTCCTCACTCCAGCCTCTAAGTAGTCTTGCAAGGGAGAGATTAAGTTATGCAAAACAGTTCAGCTCTTCAAGCATTTTTTTCATTCTTATTTCACTATCACTTCTTGTCTATTGATAGGACGCATCAATAAAAGTGCTATATACTTTGGAAACCAAAATGTTTATTTCATATCACAGATTATAGAGAAATCCTAGTGATTTTTATGAGCAGTACATTTGTCAAAGACCGGGATAATAAAATGCAGGCAAAGGCATCTAATAATTAGAGTTAAAAATGACATACATGTTCGTGGTTCCTTTGGAAAAATCTGGTGCTTACACTGCATGTACTTAGCAATTTTAGTTAGGAGACCCATTGATATCTACAGCTTACCAAACATTGATAATTTTAGAAATTTTGGAACTTTAATCAAAATTGACTGCTGCTATGAAAAATCTTAATTTTTATCATTTTCTCTCTTATATTTCAATTCCAATCTTTAGGGAGTGAAGATTGGAAAGCAGCTAGAGCAAATATAGGAGACTGGATGCTGTCCTCAGCTTACCTGACACCATTTAGTAAGTTGTTCAAAACAAATACTATGTAACATTCTTACTTACAACATCACAAAGCCTGATGAGGTACCAGTCCCAGCAGGTTTTGAACACCTAGGAATACAGGCCATACCTAAATGAAAAGTGCCTCTATCTGTACTAAATTATCATGTCTTCTTCATTTAATATTTTTTTCTATTTTACTTTCATATCCACTTCTATTAGTGATTTGTATGGGCCTCATATGGTATTTTAAAAAGAAATACAGCAAGAAAATATTCTATGGGTTACATTTGACTTTGTATTTGACTCATCAAGTCCTCAATTGAATTAATACAAGGATCTACTCTCTTTTATGTAATCGATTTAGATGAGAAACAATAAGACCACTTTGGCTTCAGATTATCATTTCCATCCTTAGTATAACTTCACTATGGCTATCTACACCCTGGAAAACTCAGTATAACATTAAAATGTTGTGAAACAGAGTATGAGTCCTCTGATTTTACACAAATATTATCAGTTCTATTGCCACCCCTACATCCCACAAATGCTGATAGGGTGATTCCTCCATTTTCAATTTCACTCATTAGTGGAAAAAAATCATCAGATATGTTTTTCTTTCATCTTTCTAGTTCCTTGATGAATTCTAGCTTTAATATAGATTTTATAACTGATTAGCTTTAAGATGTTTAATCAAACACACAACTAAGGCTTCTTTATCTCTTTTATGGAGAGGAAAACCTCATCCCACTCAATTACCTCCTTAAGTAAATATTTTTACAATATTAATATGAACACTAAAATGTGCTAAGATATAAGACTAGTGAATGTAATAATGGGAGAAACTCATGCTCAGAGAATGCAAGCATAGATAATATAGCAAGATACTTAATTTCTGAGATTTGGTTTTTCATATATAATATAGGAATGGTATCTAACTTGTAGAATTGCTGTGAAAATGAGATAAAATATATTTAGGTATCTGATTACAGTGCCTGGGATAGGGCCAAGCCCCAAAATTGGTAATTGTGATGATTACTAGCAGTAGTGGCATTATCAAAATTATTACTATTTCAAAGTCTTTCTTAGACAAATGAGTGAAATAAATTCTGAGGGAGACTGGAATGTACCCTCTTCGAGTCTTTAGAGAATGATTCTGATGTGGTTGCAGTTAAATTTCTTGAAGTCAGAAATCTGTATGTACCATTGCCGTTTACTCCTATAAAATTCAGATATTTTCCTCAAGATGCTGGGTGCAGTGGACTGTGGACTCAGGACTCTAAAATACCCTAGTCCCTAAACAGTTAAAGTGAGCACTATCTTCCGATATCTCTTGGTCTTCTACTAAGGAAACTGTGCAAGCTTGCATGCCACTTTGTCTTTTGTGTTTGTTTTGTCTCCTTTATTTTTCATGGAGTGCCTGGAGAAGGGTACTTTCAATTTTAACCACTTATAATTCTGCAGGAATTACTCAAACATTTATGGGAACATATTTCAGGAACTGAAATACAAGTGTGACTTAAAAAAACAGGTAAGGTCATCTTAGTACTCTTTTGGTTATGAGTGACAGAAACTAAAAGCAAACAAACTTTTAAAAAGAGAGAAATAATTTGCTAGCTTTCTTAACTAGAAAATTTAAGAACTGAGTTTTGGAGTTGGGATTGTTATGGAAGAAAGAAAATTCTTATGGTGGTTAAAAATGAATATGAGAACCTGCATTAATATTAGAAAATAATTATAAGCCAGTGATACTTTCTGCTCAAACAAATAAGGTGGTCAGATTTGAAGGTATTGTTTCCAGTAAGAAAACAATGCATTTATTCAACAAATTTTTATTATACACATGGCTGCACATCATCTGGTTACCCACCCAGACAGACTTTCTGCCTTCTCCACCCTACTGTGTACTTCAGGACTGATTCACATGAACTGGGGTTCCTTGTCCTCTCTCTACCTTCTGATTTGTTCAGACAATGCTAGGCACTGTCTAAAAGTTTAGAAGGAGTGTTCAGGGTATTTATTCTTGCTGTGCCTTTGGTTGGCTAAGGCTGTGTTCCTCTACTAAAACTATAGCTTCTTTCAGATAGGTCTCTCCTGTAGCTAAAACTCTCAGAAGATTCTAGTAAATAATAACTTCCCTTGTTCTTTCAAGGCTACAGGTGATGGCAAACCCAACTACTGGTTTTGCTAGCCCTTGGGTGTTTTGCCACCTATCAGGTTTCCTTAAAGTTGGCCACATCTTTGTAATAAACTGATTTAGTAAACTGTTTTGTTTTCAATAATCCCTTATGACATTTCTATCTTTTTTTTTTGCTGATTTCCTGTCTGATACAGTAATTTATATTAGGTCTAGCCCCTGAGAGAGAATTTCAAAATGTAATTCTGTAATTCAGTTGCTCTTATATCATATGGCTACACTAACCTTCTTAAGGGGGGGAAGGAGAATAAAACACTAACATTCTATGGCATCCAGTGGCATCCTGATTACTCAGATTAACACCAAGGAGTCACGGGATGAATTGCTGATGAAGTGTAAATCTTTGGAAGATCTAATGGCTCTTGCATTTAGACACTATGGTGATAACGGTGCTTACACAGATTTTGGCATGGGGTGGTTGCTTCTGCTGGCTTCTGAGAGCTTACACAAAATAAAGAACTCTGGCATATTGCAGGAATTCTTCCCTTTGTATTATCCATACTATATCAATGTAACTTTGCAGCACTTCTACCACAAAGGTGGTCTACTGCTCCACCCCTTAGATCTAGGCTTGTCTTGTGGCTTTCTCTGGCCAATAGAATGCAGTACATACTGTTCTGGCACTTCTAAGTCAAGTCTCTAGAGACTTTGCCCATATCTACTGTTGCTTTTACAACCCTGCCAACCTCCAACTGATTCAGACTGGGCCAGCACACAGGTTGATAAGAAACCATCTTGCTCTCTTCCTAGCCAACAGACCATCAGCTGGCAAACACATGACCAAGGTCACTCCACTTGTCAACTGGCCACAAGAAACATTCACCATGCAGAGTTGTCAATAAATTTAACTACATTAAAATTAAAATGTCTAGGTCTCAAAACATTATAAAGGGAAAAGTCATGTTAGAAAAAGTATAAGGAAATATAATAGACAATGCACTTCATTTGGAAATACATGAAAAACTCTTACATAAAAAAAGTTAAGGAAAAAAAAAGGATAGATAACCCAATAGAAATACCAGCTGATAATTTCAATAGGCATTTTAGAAAAAGAAATCTACCTATATCATGAGTATATAAAAATGTGCTCAATCTCTTTAGAGTTAGGAATGTGCAAAATAGTAACATGATAGGATACCATTACTCACTCAAAATATTGTCAAAAATGCAAAAGTTAAAATACCAAATGTGTTAAATTGAATTATGGGTCTCAATGGTCTCAATTCTTCATCTCCCTGTAACAAAATTATGCAGCCATACTCTTGCCACCATACACTCAAAGCAGGCACCCCATTATGAGAGCAGATTATGCTTCAAAGCATGGGCCAATCACTGTTGGATCCACAGTGATTTTGTGGGTTACATGTTCATAATTTTAGATCAAAGTTAGTAAGTGTCACAGATCCTGCATATCCCCCTCAAGGTTCAGGAAGGCTTTAATCTCTATGAGACACTGGTCAATAGAAGTACTCTTAGCTATCAATTTCACAAAGTGAGAAATAAAGAATTAAATGATAACCTTTATTCTATGAGGACAGTACTAAGTATCCAAAGCAAGAAGAAATTTTCCAATGATCAATTATGCAGAAAAAGTGAGTAAATTGTTTGAGTTAGCAAGTGTTTGTTAAAATATTTTTACACTTTACTGGTAATGATAGGATAATGATGTGAAGTAGGGAAAAATACTAAACAGACACAATGTCAACTTTTTTACAACCCTCACATTTAAATTTAGTGTAGTTTTCATTAGACAGATCAATTAATCTCTCTCATATCAGTTTATCTTTTTAAACTGAAAGTTTGAGGAACCTTGAGTTTCCTTCTATATTTCACATTTCAAATCTTTAAGACAATTTTTTTTTATTTTTTTTTTATTGTTTGTTGTTTATAGGGGTACAGGTGTTTAGGTTACGGTTACGTATGATGCCCTTGCCCCCCCTTCCCCCCAAGTCCTTTTTGAAATTTCTGCCTTCTCAGTGAAGAGGTCTTCCAAACCTCAGCAACTTAGTGAATTCAATCAGAACTTCAAACACAGTGTTCCAAGGAAGAAATGGAATATAAACACAAGCTAAGTATCTTGGTGACCTTTGAAATAGTGGTACCATGCTGGTTGCAAAGTAAGACCATATCACAGCACTGTCAGGATCATGAAACAAGACATTTAAAGTAAATACAACAAATAAAAGAAGAAGAAGAAGAAGAGAGTACCAATGAATAATATACTGAATTGAATTCCATTCAGAATCTAAATAGAAATTTTTGGTAGTTTCAAACTTCTCACAGGCAATTGCAATCTCATGCACAGGGGAAACATGAGCAGTCTATTAGCAGGATTGGAGAAAAGCAAAACGTTTGCTCCAGCATCCAAGTAGCTCCCAACAATATTGGGAAACTCTCTCTGGGCAAAGAGAGAAAAGGTTGCAAAAACAGAAAAGGCTAAGAGAGAGACGACAGGGCAGCTGCTGCTGGCCTCCATTTGTTACAGAATGCTCCAACCTCTCCTTATCAGTGGGAAAGTTTGGTTACACCAAGTGTGCTGACCATCTGGAATCCCTCAAGGCTGGTCCTGGGATGGGTGTTGTCTTCTCCAAAGTTAAAATGCTAAGAGTTGGGCTACCAAATGGGTCATAATGGCAAAGGAGTTTGAAGTGAGCATCATGTGCCAAGATGTAGACAAAAATCAGGGCCAGAGATTCAGGAATACAGGAATGAGGAATACTGGGTTAAAATAGAGGAAAGAAGAGGAAATGTGAATAGATTCCAATGCTAGAAGGTCATTGTTTGTGATAGAACTTTCAGACACTATCAGCATATGTGTGCAGAACTCTGGGATGAGGGAAAACAGAAAGCTATAAATATCTCACCTCTTCACTGTCCATGTTCTGAACGAGTTGAGAAATAAAATAAACGGTAACTTATGAATAGCAAGTTATCACTTTTATTAACCATAGGCTAGGTTGGAGGATGTAGCTTTAGGTGTGATAGTGAAGTGGGATTGACAGTATTGGACCTCTGAATTAGACAGACTCAGGTACCCAGCTGCAGGCAGTGCTGTACCAGGGAGAGCCTCCCTGCATCCTGGAGGTCTGCACAGGTAGGACTCACAGTGCTAAGAAGTAGAGGAGAACTTGTCTTGTCCTAAGCAGGCTTGGTCCCAGAGAGAGACAAGTGGAACTGAGCCAAGCCTGTCCAGTTATCCTTTCCAAGTTTACCACTTGGATAAATTATTCTGCTTCCTCAGGGAAGAACAAGTAAAGCAGAGGAAAGAGATGCATGTTATACTTATTAAGTTCCACTTCTGAGAAGAAAACATTAGAAATACAGAAGGCACCTTCCCCACTACTAGGAAGTAGCCTCGCTTGGATAGACAAGCTGAGGCCAAGGTAGAAGGAGCTCAGATAGATGTGAAAGTGTCAGCCAGGGAGCATAGAAGTTACAGTGCTGCACTTCAGGACCTGGAGTGAAGCCGTGGTCATTCCAATCCAACCTCTATGTAAATGACACTTTTTAAGAGCCTTGAATACTAAAGAAAGGTGAAAAGGAATTCATCGAGCCCAGAGCTTTCATCATCTTTTTCTTGTACCTTTTTCCAATTCCTGGTATCTGCTTGACACTTTATATTTTTTCAAAATACTTCCACACATTATCATTTTATTTACGCTCATAATCATCCTTTTTGGAAATATAAAACTGTCATTATTATTCTATTTTCTAGAAAATTACAGAGAGCTAAAACAAAAACATATCTTTCCTAAAATTCTTGACTAGAATATGAAATTTCAGAATTATTTGATGGTACAAGTATAAACTAACAAAGAAAGCTTAGATATGTTCCTTAACATATTGGCCTTTTTCTCAGAATATAAAATTCAAATATCTGGAGATTCAGATAGGGGAAAAGGTATCATTAACCATCGTGTGTTGAAATCTTTGGCCCATTCAGTCCATAAACAAAAATTTTACATGGTACCATATAAAGGAAAATCAGTTTTATTTTCTTTAAACAGATATATTAAAGGTGGGCTTACAGATATTTTATTTGGATTTCTCTTTGCTAAACTCATGGTAATACAGGAAGACTATTTTAATCATTCTTTTTAGGAAAAAAGGACATTTGTGCATAAGCTATTCACTCATTCATTTACGCTGAGTGACCAATAAGTGCTCAATGCTTGGTGCTCGTCATACAAAGAAGAAAAAGATTTGGAATTCATGAGTAGATTAACAAAATGTGGTATGTGTATACCATGGAGTACTACTCAGCCACAAAAAAGGATGAATTAGTGCCTTCTGCAACAATTTGAATGGAGCTGAAGATCATTATCCTAAGTGAAGTATCCCAAGAATGGAAAAAGAAATACCACATTACTCACTATTAAATTAGAACTAACTGATGACCACATACGTGCACAGAGGAATGTAAAACTCAGTGCAAATCAAGCAGTGGGGAGGGAGGAGGAAGGGACAGGCAAAAATCCCACCTGATGGGTACAATGAACACTATTTGGATGATGGGCACACTTATAGCTATGACTCAGGCACTACAAAAGTGATCCATGTAACCAAAAGCTTTTATACCCCCTTACTATGTTGAAATAAAAATAAATAAATAAATAAATAAATAAATTTTTAAAAGATTTGGGCCCTGTCTATAGGTGAGTATATTCAAGTCAGGGAAATGGAGACATAGATGAATGTAATAAAGTACTACAGCTAAAATGATGGGGGGATACGTAGCATGTAATGGGAGTACAAAGGATAAAATAAAGTGAATTTGTTTTAAAAGTCTAAACATTCAAAACTTTTCTTGGAGATTTTATATACTATATAAATTCTTTTCTACCAGAATTTTACTTTATAATCTTTCAGGAGTTGGATTTACCCTGATCAGCTTGTAAATAATAATGATTTATCTTTACTGTCCACAATAGTCTTTAAAAAAGAAAGTATAAATGATTGCTATTAATTATCATTGTATGAATGATCACTTTGGCATTGTCCTAGTTATCACAATATCTTGAGAGTGGGGATTAGGAGAGAAAAACTCTTGGATCCCAGAGTAGTTAGAATAATATAAGGACTGAATGATATGTTTCTGAAAGATAACATGTTCCATTGTCCTAGCTGAGAACAAAGCAACAAGTCTCTATGGAATCTCTGGGCTGACCTAGCAACAAGCTAATAATATAACAAAGTCAGAGAAAGAACCTACTTTTATAATTTACTCTGCGCCTATTGGGATATTTTCAATGAAATACAGTATATCCCCAATCACATAGGATCATATGGAAATGACTGATGATCTTTCTAAAAAGAGAAAATATTTCTGGCAGTACCACTTTTCAAGCAGCTTCATTTATTAAAAGTTCTTTAGAAAATCTTATTCTGGATGGGAAAACTGGCCTGTATTAGTTTTCCTGATGAAACAGTTTAAATCTCCCCTGTCAATTGAACAATTCATTCCATTCAAGTGGAGAAGATCACATGGGGTCTTGTTTGTTTTTATGATGGGAACATAAGCCATAGTTACGACACAAGTGCCCAATTCTGAAGCACTCAGTTCTAAAAATATTCACATCTTTCAATATGGGACCCACCTTAGAGGACATGGCCGAAGCAAGTATCTATAGTTCTCTAAGGACTCTTCCACCATGATTTATTTTTTTTATCCCAAATAGGTTGATACCCTTTTTCTTTTTGAAATAAGTGACCTGCCCAATTATGTGTTCATCAGAGACAACCGAGATATAAACAAGAAGTAATTCATCTATTTTGATTCCCTGAGTTTGGTAAAATTCTTAAGACAGCCTTTGGCCTTAGTGCTAACAGACTACAATATAGGTCATTAGATTGCTACAAGCCCCAGCGAGGTCATGGGTGACCCCACGAAGTCTGGTGAGGAAATATCAATGATACGAAGCAATTAGGCAGCATTTCTTGAAACACAGGCCATTTCTCATATAGTCAGGAGTAAACAGCGTAAGTCTATAGATGTAAAACTGGTAGTGGAAATGCAGAAGTCTCAGAAAGGGAGATGAAGAGGTAGGAAAGAATTGAGCCACAGGTTTGATTTGGGACATTCGGTCACAGTCACTCTGATTAGGGCAAGCTGCATAATACCCAAATAAGGCAACTTAAAATAAATAGATACTTAATCAATGTGAGTTGATGATGATAATAAGCTTTGAGGATAGAACCAGCCAAGAGCCCGAGCTACACGGCTCAGGAAAAAGGACTATCCTACAGGTAGTATTGAGGTTAATGCTGAGGGTCCCAGCAATGGAATCTGTAAGTTACAAGAAGGGAGAGGATCTAGGAGATCAACAAGTGTTATGGACTGAATGTATGTGCACCCCCCAAAATATGTATATATTGAATCCCTAATCCCCAGTGTTGATGTGTTTGGAGTAAGGAAATAATTAAGGTTAAATGAGGTCATAAAGGTGGGTCCCTGATCTGATAGGATTAGTATCCTTACAAGAAGACACATCAAAGAGCTCACTCTTTCTGTCTCCAGTGTACACACCAAGGGAAGGCCATTGAGCATATAACAAGGTGGGCCCTGCAACCCAAGGGAAGAACCCTCACCAGACACTAACCCTGTTAGCACCTTGATCTTGGACTTCCAGTCCCCAGAACTATGAAAAAATTAATTCTTGTTTAAGCCACCCAGTTTGTAGCATTTTGTTATGGCAGCTCAAGGCAAGCAATACAGCAAGCATTGGCAGGTAGTCAACTTGGAAAGGGAGTTGCATGATTTTAGGTTTTAGTGAGACTTGTGAACTTAAAAATTTGATGTCACAGAATTAGATTTTATATTTCTCAATAGGGTGTAAGCTACAGGGGATTAGGTACTTACTCATTTACTGCTATATCCTCAATTCATAGAACACAGCAGATGCTCAGTAAATACTGGTTGAATGTGTTATGTCATACCAAGACTAGCCAGAGACCTGGAGGGAGGACAATTGGAAACAAAAGCAGAGAATAAAACAGTTCCCACAGAAGCATTCTGCACACAAAAGACTCTGGACTGATATACCCAAAACAGAGACAGTTGCAGCAGCCATCAATATACATTCTCCAAAATTTCAGAGTAAAAGTCATTCTCTACACTACTATAAAAATGCCCAATGAGCCAATGTAGTTGTCTTTGAAGAGGCAAGAGGTAGAAAATGCTGTGGATGAAAGGCAGTTAATTTAGGGTGAACAGAATGGACTTCCTTACTTTTCCAAGAAAGTAGTCATTGAGTGATCATGACTCAACACTGAAAACAAACCTGGAAACAATGTGCAAAAGCCAAAAGTGTGTGTTTGTGTGTGTTTGTGTGTGTGTGTTTGTGTGTGTTTATGAAACACCTCATGATTCTCAGATTACTTACTGATAAAGCAGACTCAACCAAAGTAAAGGTTATTAATACCATGAATGTCATATGCTATGTGTGTATGTATAGGAATTTTATAGAGAACTATATAGGGGGGCTTAGGAGAAAGCCCCGCAGTGAAAGAACAATTTAAGCCACTGTTTATGTCATGCACACTTAGATTGCATTAGCCAAAGCAAATCCTAAATAACAAGTCCAAGGTCAAGGAGGGAGGACATTCATTTTACACACCAGCAGGCCACAGCAAGGATGTACATGTGTAGTTGTATTACAGAGGATTAAAACATTGGAATCGATAATTCGATCTAACACAATTGGTATTTTCTTACAATTTTTTGAAAATATTTAGGATTAGCAGTGTTATGTTATTATGTTAATTATTTTGCATATCTTGATCATTAAAGAGGCTAAACACATTTTCATGGGGTTTTTTGCCAGATGGATTTTATTTTTTAAAAATGTATAGGAGTGTTATGTACATATTTCAAAATCAAGTCAATTGTCTTATTATATCTTTGGCACCTGTCTTCTCTCACTTCTCTCAAAGTCGCTTGTCTTCACTTTCTTCTAATACTTGGAGGACAGAAGATTTCATTTTAATGTAATTGAATTATCTATCACTTTTATGGTGAATGCTTTTCCTATTTTTTAAAGAAGTTCTTCCCTACTCAAAAATCACAAAAAATATTTTTCCATATCAATCTCTTTAAAATAGTAGTCTTGTCTTTAACAAGTAGGTTTTTAATTCACCTGGGATTTTTTTTTGGGGGGGGGGCGGTTATAGTATGAGGCAATGGTAGTACCATTCCATTTTTTTCATATAACTTCCAATTATCTCAGTACCTTTTGCTGAAAAACATGTCTCCACTTATCTGTTTTGCCATATCTCTCATATATCAAGTGTCCATTTACACATACATGGTTTTTGGGGGGCCATTTGTTCTTCCCATTTTTCTGTATGTCCGTCACTGAAACATGTTGTTTTATTTACTAAAAATTAATAATAATCTTGATATCAAGTAGGAAAAGTCCACCCATTTGGGAATAAGGCAAGTTAAAATGCCACAGAATTCACTGTTCTTACCTCAGTAACATTCATCTGTTTTTCTTGAAAAAATACTGCCCAGATCGGTGCAAGCCTTTGATAAATTTTCAGATTTTTGAAAAAGTTGATTATGAGAGTATTTGTTAGAGGTATATTGTTTTTAAGAATGAAATGATTTGTGAAGGTCTTTACTCTACCATTCCTGCTGACATAACTCTGATTAATACATTTTTAATATGCAATTTATACCCATCAAACTAGAACAGTTCACCTATTAATTCTAGTAATGTATCTGTCATTGCTTTTGAATGCTGCTTTGTACAAACATATCATTGCTGACTAAAGACAATTTTGTGTTTTTTCCCACACCTTATGATTTATTTTTTGTTTTATTAGAATCTTCAATACAATATTTAATAAAAGTAGTTAAAGCAGACTTTCTTATCTTATTGACAATCTCAAAGTGAAACTTTCTATGTTTCTGCTGTTAATTACAATGTTACTATAGAGATTTTTGTATAACTTTCACCAGATTGAGAAATCTTGCTTCTTATCTCAGTTTTTCTAAGATGTCTATCTAATATGAATGTTGAATTTTTCTGCAAATATTGAATAATATGATTAATCTCCTCTAAACTGTTAATGTAGTAAATTATATTAATTGATTTTCTATTTTTAAACCAAACTTGAATTTCTTAGATAAGTTCAACATGGCCATAATTTCTTTTTTTTTCTTTTTTTTAAATTTCAGAATATTATAGGGCTACAAATGTTTGGTTACATGGATTGCTTTTATACTGCTTGAGTCAAAGTTATAAATGTTCCCATGACCTAGATAGTGTACACTGTATCAATAGTTATAATTTTACCCATCCTCTTCTTCCCCTCCCAACTACTTGATTTCGATTAAGTTTTACTTCAATTTGTGCATATGAGTGCTGTTTGGTTAGTTCCACTTTAATAGTCAGTACATGTGGTGTTTGTTTTTCCATTCTTGCAAGAATTCACTCAGTAGAGAATGGTCTCTAGTTCCATATAGATTGTTACAAAAGGTATTAATTCATTTTTTATGCCTGAGTAGTACTCCATGGTGTTCATATACTGCATTTCATTAATCCACTTATGGATTGATGGGCACTTGGGCTGATTCCACATCTTTCTGATTATAAATTTTGCTGCAGTAAACATTGTAGTGCAAATGTCTTTTTATAAAATGACTTTTTTTCCATTGGGTAAATACCCAGTAGTGGGACTGCTGTATCAAATGGTAGGTCTACTTTTAGTTGGGGAATCTCCATACATTTTCCATAGAGGATGCAATTGTTTGGAGTCCCACCAGTAGTGAATAAGCATTCCTTTCTCTCCACATCCATGCCGGCATCCATTGTTTCTGGACTTTTTGATAAAAGCTATTCTCACTGGAATTAGATGATATCTCATTGTGCTTTTGATTTGTATTTCTCTGATGATAAGTGACATTGAGCATTTTTTCATGTTTATTGGCCATCTATCTATCTTCTTTTGAAAAGCTTCTGTTCATGTCTTTTTCCTACTTTTTAATGGGCAAATTTGTTGATTTGCTTGAATTCTTTGTAGAATCTGGTTATTAGCCCTTTTTTGGATGTTTTCCCATTCTATAGGTTGTTTATTTGCTCTGTTGATTGTTTTCTGGCTGTGCAGAAGCTTTTTAATTCAATCCAGTTCCAATTTACTTATTTTTGTTGTTACTGTGATTCCCATTGGGGTCTTCTTCATAAATTCTTTAACTAGGCCGATATCTAGAAGAGTTTTTCCAATATTTTCTTCCAGAATTCTTATGGTTTCTTGTCCTACATTTAAGTTTGTTATCCATCTTGAATTAATTTTTGTGAGTGATGACAGATATGGATCCTGTTTCAATCTTCTATATGCAGCTGTCCAATTTTCTCAGCACCATTTATTGAATAGGGATTCTTTTCCCTAGTGTATATCGATGTCTACTTTGTCAAAGATCAGATGGCAATATGTGGTGGTTTGATATCTGGTTTCTGTGTTCTGTTACATTGGTCTATGTCTCTATTTTTGTGCCAATACTATCCTGTTTCAGTTAGTATGGCCTTGTGGTATAGCTTAAAGTCTGGTAAAGTGATGCTTCCAAATTTGTTCCTTTTGCTTAAGGTTGCTTTGGCTATTTGGACTATTTCGTGGTTTTCAAATGAAGCATGGAATTATTTTTTCTAGATCTGAAAAATATCACATTGATATTTTGATGGAGATTTCATTAAATCCATAAATAACTTTCAGTAGTATGGACATTTTAACAGTGTTGATTCTGCCAATCCATGAGCATGATATGTTTTTTCATTTGTATTTCCATTTGTTTTTCCAATTGCAATCTCCTTCCTCAGTGATTTATAGTTCTCTTTGTAGAGATCTTTCACCACCTTGGTTAAATGTATTCTTGGGTATTTTATTTTCTTTGTAGCTACTGTGAAAGGTATTGAGTCTTTGATTTGATTCTCAGCTTGACTGTTGTTGGTGTATAAGAATGCTACTGATTTGTGTACATTGATTTTGTAGCCTGAGACTTTGCCGAATTTATTTATCAATTCCAGGAGTTTCTTGGCAGAATCTTTGGGGTTTTCTAGATATAAAATTATATCATCAGCAAAGAGAAATAGTTTGAACTCTTTTCCCATTTGAATACCCTTAATTTCCTTCTCTTGCTTGATTGTTCTGGCTAGGACTTCCAACACTATGTTGAACAGAAATGATGACAGTGGGCATCCCTGTCTTGTTCCAGCTCTGAGTGGGAATGCTTTCAACTTTTTCCCATTAAGTTGATGTTGGCTGTGGGTTTGTCATATATGGCTTTTATAATTTTGAAGTATGTGCCATCTATGCCTATTTTGTTAAGAGTTTTTGTCATAAAAAGGAGCCGAATTTTGTTGTATGTTTTTTCTGAATCTATTGAGATGATCATATGATCTTTGTTTTTGCCTCTGTTTATGTGGTGAATCATATTTATGGATTTACATATGTTGAACCGTCCTTGCATCCCTGGGATAAAGCATACTTGGTCGTGGTAGATTATTTTTTTGATGTGCTACCGAATTCAGTTTGCTAGAATTTTATTCAGGATTTTTGTGTCTATATTAATAAGGGATAATGGTATATAGTTTTCTGTTTTGTTGTGTCCTTTCCTGACTTTGGTATCAAGAGTTTATGTAATATTGGAATACTTTCTCCCTCAGAGTTTGATAATTCTCACCTGTGCAATCACTGAAGCCTGGGTTCCCCTTGTGAAGCAATATTTGATTGCTGGTTCAATTCTTTCATTCAAAGTCAGTATTTTATTTCTTCTTGGTTGGTTACAGTAGTGCCTTAGTCTGTTTGGGCTGTTATAACAAAATACCATAAACTGGGTGACTTACAAACAACAGAAATTTATTTCTTACAGCTTTAAAGGCTGGGAAGTCCCAGATCAGGGAACTGGCCAGATTTAATGTCTGGTTAGGGTCAACTTTCTGGTTCATAGATAGTGCCTTCTATTTGTGTCCTCAGATGGGAGAAGGAAAAATAGGTTTCTCTCAGGCCTCTTTTATAAGGGCACTAACCCGTGACTTAATCAACTTCCAAAGGCCTCACTTCCTAATACCATTATGTTGGGGGTTAGGATTTAAACATATAAATCATGGAGGGAAACAAATATTCATACCATAACAAGAAGCTTATATTTTTCTAGGAATTTACCCACTCTGCTTAAAATTTCAAATTTATTTATATAAAGTTTTCCAGTTTATTGTTACACCTTTTGATGTCTGTATCATTTATAATGATATCACCTTTTTATTGATGATATTTATGCCTTTTTAAAATCAGTGTTGCCAGAAGTTTGTCAGTTACATCAGTTTTTTTAAAGAATTAACTTTGTTTCTTGATGATCTATTGCATTTTTTTCTATTTTATTCATTTCTTAAGTTAATATCGTTACTTAGTTACTATTTTTTACTTCTTATTCTAACATTTCAAAAAAATGCTTCATTATTTTTTTTTCAGCTATTATATTTAAAATACTGTATGCATCTATTTCTCTTCTATTGCTATAGACACCACTGTGTTCTTGGATTGCTGTACTCTTATAATTGTTAAAAAATATAGCATTCTATATTTTTTCCAAGTTGTATTTATTTTTTCCAATACTTCATTGATTTTAACAACACTCTACTATGTGTTAAGTCAATCTCTACCATGTAAACCTGTTATACTTCTCTCATTCTACACAGTAGACTTCCCTTCTGATCAATTTTGTCCACCAGCATGATTCTTTAAGGTCATTGCATAAAGGTCAGAAGTTAATTCTAGAGTTCCTTGTACACCTAAATCCCTTTAACATGTGCAAATATTTTCTAATTCTTACATCCTGAGTTTCATTAATTCACATCACCTTTACTATGAGATTTATTTAGCTTAAAATATGTAACTTCCTAGTTTCTTCTAATTATTCAGATTTATCAAGTCACTAGAGACTATCATGCTTGCCCTAATACCCCCCCAAAAAAAACAAACTGAACAAGTTTCAAAATCATATGGAGTTAAAGAAACACAAATGAACTAAACTACAGAGAGTGGCAAGGCATTCGTATTCTTAGAATACTAATGAGAGGAAGAAGAATATGCCATAAAAGAGGTAAGGAGAAATGGCTGAACTTTTAACAGCTGCATGTAGGCTAGTGTGACATATTAATATCCTAAAGAACCTCTGCTACAGATGGAGTATGTTACCACCTGCCAATTATTTTCCTCAGATCTTCACCAAATATTCAGCAATATTATACCAAATCCTGGAGGCAGGGAAGGAAGGAAAGTTAAGAGAAATCCTCCCTCAGATGTGCAGGGCTTACTGGATATTCAAGGCAGCAACCTTAGCAGGTGGGAGGTCAGGAAAAGAAAACTAAAAAAAAAAAATTATCAGTGACACTTTAGGCTTTCAGACATCAAAGACTGGGCACATACCCGTAGAAATAAGAGAAACACATCAGAGCATTCTAAGTCTTCATAGAGTGGAGTGCATCAGCTCTCTGAATGTTAATGTGAGATCTTAGGGCTCAAAAATAATATTCCAAGGCCCAGCTAGCAAGGGGCAGGGCTGAAAAGCAAAAACAAAACAGAGCTAAACAAAAACTTCCACAGCTGCTCCAAATCCTAGCAGCTGAGATATAAAGCAGAAAAATATTTCCCACATTTAGAAAAATTGATAACTCAACTGTAAACCAGGCTTATTTCCAGCATGTTGTTAATGCTAATATCCTAGATCCTGCTACAGAAATGTCCTTATCTCAGCCTAAAAATGTTTGAAGTCAATGGTAAAATGAATTAAAGCCACAACAAACCTCAGGTCCAACACATCGACAGATCCGGGTGACTTAGCCATGTCTCTAGCAGCCTGAAAGAGGTGGTGTGCACTTTCGAGAGGTAAATATTATTTACTTCTATCTCTACTGTTATTTTGTACAAATTTATCAGCATATAACAAAAATAGTATAGGACACATGAGAGAGTAAGAAAATAAGACACTTGCTGAAGAGAAGAAACAGTTAATAATAAATGCAGACCTGGAGGTTTTTAAGATGGTGAAATTATTAACAGGGGTTTTAAAATGATTGTATATCAAATGCTAGAGATTCTAGCAGAAAAGGCTGATAAACTATGTAAAGAGATGGGTAAATTCATCAGGCAGATGAAAGCTATAATAAAAACACTAAATGGAAATGCTCAAAATAAAAAGTTCTCTGTCCAAAATCAAAAAAAAAATTATTTAATGGATTTAACAACAGAAGAAAGGATCATAAAACTAGAAGATAGGCTAAATAGAATCTCATCTAAAACTCAAAAATAAAAAAAGTAAACATAACAAAACAATTATGTGTAATTTTAATCTCCCCTCAAAAAGAAAAGGGATAAAACAGAATGATGAGATAATAGCTGACACTTTTAAAAACTGGTGACAGATATCAACATATTGGTCCAAAATGCGGAGCAAGGCAAACAAGATAAATACAAAGAAAACTATGCCTATGGGCAGTGTAACCAAATTCCTGAAAATCAAAATATAGAACAATTTTAAAGATAGCCAAAGAATAAAAGAGTAATAACATACAGGAAGAAAATAATAATGGCTACCATTTTGCTAGAAATAATGAAGGCCAGATGGCAATGGAATGATATCTTTAAAATGCTCAAAGAAGATAAGACAAAATCTTTCAAACACAGAATTCTATCACCAGTGAAAATATCCTTCAACTATTAAAGTAGTATAAAGATAGTATCAGATAGTAAAATACTAAGAGAATTTGTCTCCAGTAAACCCACACTGCAATAAACAAGCAAAGAAGTTGTCTAAGCAGAAAGAAAAGCATACTGGAGGAAACCCAAATCTTCGGGAATGTATAAAAACATTAGAAAAAGTAAATAGGTGAGTAAACATAAAATACATTTTAAATTACCTTTATTGTAATTATGTTATATTTGCCTATGTTTATAAATTTTAAAGGACTTATTTTTCATTTAAAAATAGTAAAAAGATTTTTGGAAGTTAGAATATATTTTGAGGTAAATTATGATAACTCAAGAAAGAAAGAGGAGGGGAAATAAATAGAATTATGCTATTATAACTTTTACAAGGTTCTTATGGAGGTTGTGAGATGATATTATTATTTAAAGGTAGACTGTGGTGACTTAACGATTCCTGTTATAATTTCTAAAGCAACTGATTAAAAAAAAGAGAGAGACACAGCTAAAAAGTCAATATAAGAGATAAAATGGAATACCAAAAAAAAGAAAAAATGACTTGCCAAAAGAAAGCATGAAGAAAGGAACAGAAAAACAGTACAAATGAGACAAACAACTAATACCAAATGAAATACTGAACGAAACATATCAATAATTACATTAAATGTAAATAGAATAACCATTCCAACTAAAAGAGCTTACTTACTACACTGAATAAGAAAATAAGACCCAACTCTGTGCTGTTTCCAAGAAACAAGCCTTAGTTATAAAGGCACAGACAGATTGAAAATAAAAATGTGTAAAATATTCTCGTGCACACACTAAGCATAAGAAAACTTTCTTGGCTATACTAATTTCAGATAAAGAAGATTTCAAGACAAGAGTATTACTACAGACAAGAGTATTACTACAAGAGAGTGTTTCATGACAAAATAAACACTTCATTAAGAAAGCATAAAATCCCAAATATATAAGCACTTAATTATAGCAGAGCTTCATTCAAGATTAACCAAACTTGACAAAACTAATGGAAGAAATAGATAAATCTATAATCATAGTTGAAGATTTTAGCAAATCTTTCTTAGTAACTATTTAGAATAAGCAGACAAAAATTCAGTAAAAATGTAGATTTTAAAAACACTATCAAACAACCTGACCCAATTGACATTTATAGAATACTACTTCTAGTTTCAGAATATACATTCTTTTCAAGCATACCTGAAACATTCACTAAGATAGACCAAACAGTGGACCTTAAACAAATTGTAATAAATACCAAAAAATTGTAATCACATGGACTATATTCTCATACTACAACAGTACCAAAGTAGAAATCAATGAATATATCTAGAAATACATTTAGAATATATGGAAATTATGGAAATCTTAATACAGAGAAAATATAACAAAACATATTTAAATAAATAAATAAATATATAAAATGAATATAACAACTACATATGTATAAATATATAGAAATTATAAATAATTATGCAGAAAATCTACAAATTAGACTATGCCCAAATAGTCAATAGCTGAAAAAAGATAGATGGATAAATTCGAGAATATATTGGAATAAATAATAAAATGATAGCATATAAAAATATGTGGAATGCAGCTAAAACAATGCTGAAAGAGAAAGTTATAGCTTTAAATCAAAGTTTTTATAAAGAATAAAAGTCTAAAATCGATAACCTAAGATTCCACTTGAAAAGGCTAGAAAAACAAGGGCAAATTATATGCAAATTAGAAGAAAAAATTAAACACAAATGTTGATAGCAATGAAATAGAAATGAATAAAAAATAGGGAAAATCAAACAAGCAAATAGTTGGTTTTTAAAATATTAATCTGGCTAAAATTATCAAGAAAAATATAGAGGAAACGAATTAACATCAGGAATAAAAACATTAAAATGATAAGGACATACAAACAATAAAGTAAAATGTGGATAATTATACAAGATACAGCAAATGGATGGATTTCCAAAACATTGTGTTAAATAAAAGAAGACAAGCATGGAAAAATACACATTCAATAATTCTATTTTTATGAAGTCCAAGAACAGATAGAATTCATTAACAGTGTCAAAGACTAGAAAGTCAGGGGAAGAATGATGGGAAGAGAAAGGAATTATTGAAAAAAATGCACGAGGAAAATATCTGGTGTGCTGGAAATGGTCTATATCTTGCTTTCTTTGGTGTTTACACAGACCAATACAATTGTTAAAACTGAACAATTAAGATATTTGTATTTTATTTCATATTGACTATACCTCAATTAAAAAAAAAAAGACAAAGTTAAAAAGTAGGCCATCTTCACTTTCATCCCATGTTTAGAAGAGAGGTTGAACCCTATCATTGTCTTACTTTTGACATCTTCAATGATCTTATATTCCTCCTGTTTAGCTTTCCCCCAATCCACTGGCCTTATATATCTCTTGCCAAATATGTTTTCCCTCCCTCTAAACTTTTCTCAGAGTTATTTGTACTTTCTGAAATTATAGCCTCCTTGACCTATCCAAAGTCTTCTGATCCTTCAAAGCCCAGTTCTAGTCTCCTTTAAGTCTTACCCATCTACTCTTGCTATTACTAGTAGTAATAGTAATATTATTATTAATAATAACTACCATTTATTAAGGATTGTACCCGCTGTACCCTGTGGTGTTTGACATGTTTAATCACATCTCTTAACAATCATGAGATAGGTATTGTCTCTATCCCTATTACAGTACACCAAGGCTCAAAAGCAATTTGCAAAACATTACACAACTGAAAAGAAACAGAGCCAATATTGCCTCACTGTGAAGACTGTTCTTAAACCCACTATACTACATTTAATCTTATTCCTTCTTTTAGCCCATACTACTAAGCACTTTAATATAACTTTTTTGTTGTCACTGTCTCTTGAGGATAAAAACCAGGGATGTCATTTCTCTTACCCCTACTAAAATACTTACCAAATTTGTAGTCACATGAATAGAGAAATAGTTTCTGATTAATTGAAAATAAGGTTATTATCTCTAAGTCTCTGGGGCTAAATCTTTGCCCAGTAAATAAAGGAAACAACCACAATATTTATGGCTAAAATAATGGGAGTTTTATTGACTTATGACTAGATCATTGCCAATAACATCGCTTGACTGATACGCCTTGTGTAAGTTATACTGTGGTAACTATTAGAGCCAATCTCTTAAACATTAACATGAATATATTACCTGTACAAATATTTAGTATTCATCAGACATATAATGAAAGCAAAGTTAATTCATTTGAATAAAAGCTTTTAACACAAAATTAAAGCTGGGAGTGTTTTATTCTACCTTCACATATTTCCAAAAGACCAAATGACAAATGTTGCTTGTTATAATGAGTTATTGTTAAATCTTGGAAATTCCCTGCCATCCTTTGTTCTTTGCTTAAAAGATAAATGTTATCTTTCTGAATATCTCGAGGTGTTCTTATTTTATGTATCAGTGAATACCACCCATTGTGCAAGTTTTCTCCACCCTTATCACTTCTCTTGATCTTCTTGTTATCACAGGCAACTACATTTATTTGTCTCCCTTGTCTTCTGACTACCAAGTAAGCAAAGCCATTGGGAGCCATGGCAAAATACGAAGGGTAGGAGCAGGGTAAAATCCGGTCTATTCCTGTCTTTCTCTCTGTACTTCTGGTGACATCTCTGGCAGGAATCAAGTATCCTCCTGGCTCCAGCTTTCATCATGCGGCCTCCCACCTGCCCCATGATTCTCACTCCATAGAAGGACATAACTTTTGGAATCTGATAACACCACCTCTTCATCTCATTTCTCCAGCTCTGGGGTGATGGTGCTGTCTTGCTGTTACTAACCTGTTGTTTGTTTCACCTTCTGCTTTTTGGTGCTTCAACTCATCTCTCTATTAAAAAAAAAAAAAATAGGTAGCAGGTTCCAATAATCACTCTCTGTATTAAATCTTCCCTCTTTTAAAGACCTGGGAGAGGTGTCTGTTTTCTTATTTCAAACTTGACTGGCACACACATTAACCATTCTCTTCTAAGTTAATCAGCTAGTATTACCAAGTGCCCATATGTTACAGTAATGTATTAATACTTTCAAAAGTTTCAAATGCAGTAGGAAAAACTCCTCAGAAGACAAATAAATTGATGAAAATCCTTTTATTTCCATCTTGTTCATTCAAGTTGTGATGGTAGCAATTATTAATAGCATCACTATGGAAGTCTCATTGTCTCTAATCTGTTGATAATATAAAGCTGAAAGTCACACTGATGAGGATGAACACCAATTTCTGTTTTGGTCATTGCTTCTTCTTTGTTTGAATTTGTTAGGCATATTTGCATTTCTGAATGGAGTTGTCAGGAAATTTCATTGATATGTTTAGCATAAATTACTAATTAATTAGTAGCCAATGGAAGACTTCCATAAATAAAATGAAATCGATATATGTTCTTACCTAAGGATGACAAGCATCTCAAATAGTGCTTCTAAGCAGAAGCAGTCATATTTTTGAAAGATGAATCAGCTAAGACATCCTTTTTCCCTGTGGATTTATTAGTAAATTAGCAAGTTATGCTAATTTTTCTAATTTTTTAAATCCTGAATATATATTATTAAATATTATTGTCTTTCTAAAATATTACATCATTTCTCTGTCTTGAGATAAAGCAGACATACTTTGTTAAATCAATTGAAATTCAGGACACAGTAGGTTTACTTTAGAGCCTCACACCAAGACAAGCCCTCAAGCCCTTGACGCAAACATCTGAAACTGAATTGAGTGATGATGCTGACTTTGTCATGTCTTAGAAATACTTCTGAGAAACTCAGAATTCAGGCTCCCTGAATCAGGAATGGCAAACTAAAATGTGTTCTTTGTTTCTACTATCCCGCTATGCAGCAGGAATAACCTCATGCCTTACCAAGGCCAGCACATTCTCTGATAATCTGCCAATGTATAGCAGTGTTGTTAACCCAATAGCAAATTAAATGCCTACAGAGTGAGTTTGTGGAAAAAAAGCCTGAACCCACTGCTGCTATCATTTACGTGGACAACTTCATCAATGTCCTCTATTGACAACAACAAAAAAGATAGCCTAAGGTACATATCAGTGGTGATTTGGAAAGAGGATCTAAGTCACTTACTGATGTGTGATCTTAGAAGGCATGCTTCATCCTTTGGACCTCAGTTTACTCATCTATAAAGCAAAAAGTTCATAACAGCTGCTCTCCAAGTCCCTTTTACCTCCTGTATTCCTTGCTCTGGAATCTCCCAACTCCCTTTGTTTGGCAATATTGTCTCCTTCTTAACTTGGCTAGACATGTGCAAAGGAAAATAGGAATCAGGACTCCCAAAGAGCAGTGTTATTGTAAAATAAAATTATTACTATTATATTAATAGGGAACTAGCCATAATATTAGCAAAATACCTACAGAAAAAAATGCTAACCTATGTAAAGAAGTTACTGAATATCAAGAAGTAAGACCATGTGAGGTGAAAGTCAAAGTTGGATAGCTCAAATTAGAGAAGAAGCAAAAAGAATAGTACCAAAAAGATGTTAACAACAACAAAAAATTAAACAAAAAATTTCCAGGTTTCTACTTTGCAAAAGGAAAGTTTATTTCTCCTAAAGGGTAGCAGCCTGTTGGGCAGCCATTCCAACAAGCCAGGCACACATGCTTCAAAGGACAGACCAAAGGCACAAGATTTTACACTAAGTGGGGTGGTCGAATATACATATTAACAAGCTACAGGAGTCATGAATATTTATGAAATAGGGAAATCATGCACATATGTAGTTGTACTTTATCTCTCCCATCCCATCATGACTGGGAACTCAGTTTTAAGGTGTTTCTGGGGTTCCCCGGCCAAAAGGGGTCCATTAAGTTAGCAGAGAGCTTAGGATTTTATTTTTAGTTCACAGTTCTGGCTTTTGGCCAAGATATACCAGAGGCAGCAGTGATGGCCAAACTGTGTTTTGTCTCATTATTGACAGGGTGGAATGGCTATTTGTCCTATGTCCATCTAGGCCCTCAAAGGGACCTCTGTGGCCAAAGAGAGGTTTAGAGCCATACAAGCTTACAGTCCAGTAAGCATTTGGGGCCAGATGGGAATTGGGGTAAACGAGCACTCATTAATCCCTTAAAACTTTTTAAGCAATATAGATGAAAACCAAAAGGCAAAAACAAGGTTATAAAATGAGTTTATCTGTAAGTATCGAGCTACCATAGTCTTGGTCATAGTTATAGATTTGTAGTAATTAGTTATATAAATGTAAGTATTTTGTTAAAACCGTTCTATCCCTCAAACTGGCCCTTGCAATCTCACATGCGTCCCTCTTCTGTGAAGTCCCTGGGCCTGAAGGGAAGAAGGTCTGTCTGCACAGTAACTGGCAGGAAACAAACCAGGCCCACCAGGATTTTAGATGAGGAAGACTTGCCGGCTTCGTTGAATCATCTCTACTCTTCAGGATACCATGACTCTGGTTTCCTCAGAGGTAAAATGAGAGACAAATAATACTAATAACTTGACAATTCAGGAAGAATTTGAGTACCAGAATGGAAAAGGGAAGCTATTCCATTAGGGAGTCAAATAAAGATGTCACAAAGAAAATTACAGCCTGTTTTTTTTCTTTCTTAGTCAAGAAATAATCCAGAATGTAGTCCAAATGTTGGACAAATAATAAAAACTTAAAAAAAAAAACAAGGCTAGGATTTAATAATCATTTTTTTGAGACATAATTTTCTCTCTCTACTTTCCCATTTTCATTAAAGACAAATCATAGTAGGACCAACTTACTTGTAAAATAAATTTTAGTCTCATTATACTTGGTTTCATTATTTGCATAAAGTGCAGTAAAAATAATCATTGGCCATAGACTTCATTTTAATGGGCTTTGCTAAAAACCCTTCCCCTTTTTTAAAGGAAATTTCAGATTACTTAAAAGTCTGCAGAGTCAAGCCAAGGATTTAACTGCCTGCAGATACCTGTATAAATTGGGTAAATGCCTCTTTTTCAAGGTTCCAAAGTAACTTGAGGTTCTGGACCTTTCAGAAAGTGACATTCTTTACATACCACAGATCAGGAAATGTTATAGGTGAGGTATTATGTCAGTATTTTTTTCTAAAGGGCTTTTATTGGCCTTATAAAGTCAACCTGATTCCTCAAAGCAGTCTGGGCATATTTGAAAATATGTCATTCCAGTCACAGCCTTGGTAAAATAACCCGTATCTCTAATTCTGTCCTGGTATAAAAGAAAAACAGATTCTTAGTGAACTTATGCAAATGGCTATATTGCCATAAAATCAGAATACTTATGAATAGTTTCCAAATTTTGGAGAAATCAAGTGGTGAGAAAAATAAATGTTTCAAATTATTTACAAAATATACTTTACCAATTTGTTGTAAGCTATAAATAGCTCATAAGAAGAAAAACGTTTTCTTCACTTCTAGACAACGAAACACGTAAGAATTAGCAATGTTTTAAATATAAATAAGTGGTCCAAAAAATTAGCTTTGTCCCACGTAACCAATCTTGTTCTAATTAAGGTTGGGTTAGCAATCCTCGTGAATGTATCAGTTTTTATAAAAGTAAACCAGTTTCTTTAGAGTCCAGAGGGTATCTAGTTGAGGTGTCCAGATGTTAAACTTGAAGCATCTTCAGTTAAAGTGGAAGTAGCTTTTATAAAGAAAAGCAAATATTAAGATTTGGAATAGTTTATCCAGGAGTTTGTATGTCACAAGGTGTGCTCGTAGGACCTCAGGAAAAAGGTGGTGGCAATTTCATTGAGTTCAAGTCAGAAAAATAAAACGAGAGTTTGAAAACATTATTTGGAGACTTGTGGCCAGGAAAGAATCCAGGATTCAGTCTAAATCATATGATCTCTAATCTTAGTAGAAAAGCACTTTTTTTTAGAAGAATTAAAGTAAAATATTAATTGTCTATGGATGGCAAAAGGTCTCAGAATAGCCATGGTTAAAGAGACAATTAACAAAAAAATTTTTATTATTTTTGTGGCATATAACAGTTTAACCTACTAACCATAATTATTATCGATAACATATATTAAAGTATTTAAGAATTTTAGGAAACTCATACAATTTTGGAACACAAATTAATAACATCTTTATGGAAATATAATCCAAAGAAAGTTAAACACCATTTCATATTTGACAATGCTTCCTGTATAGATTTAATATACTGAATAAGCCAAATGTATTTCTGTTAGTTTTTCCATGGCCTTAATACTTAGAAAGCAAGTTTGAGGTCAAAAAGAAAATTTAGAAATTTTGATTTTGGAAATCTTGTCGAATGTCAAAGGTTTAAAACACTTGTTTTCATAAAACAGGATCATAAGTTATTATAAAGCAGTCATTTATTTAGCCAAAGTAATAATTCACAGATTTTAAAAAACAAAATATTTTACTCTTTTTTTCCAAAAACATATCCAATTTTTTTCATATATTTATATAGAATCGTTTCTCTTATATCCAATAGCTTTAATAATATGCATTAATTATAATGTTAACTCCTAATAACCTGTATTTTTGATGAAAAATCTTGGAAGTTAAAGTAACTTTGAGCTGTTATCAGTTCCCAATTTTTATTAGTACATCCAAATATCTTTAGTTTTCTATATCATATAAAAATAAGATGTTAAAGCATATGAACTTAAACTTATGTTTAATAATTAATATTTTAGTATTTTAACATATAAATAACCCAGGCATTTTATGATTATCTTCTTTAATTTAACATAATATGACTTTAAAATTTTAAAATACCAAAAAAAATTTTGAAATTATAACACAGGTATTATCTCTAATGTCCTCCCCATTTATCTAAGTCCTATTTGTGTCCTTAATTTACATGCCAATGCCATGTGTATCACTGAGGACAGAAGACATGATGCCTGGAGAATCCAACCACTCCTAGAATAGCTAGGAGGCAAAGATAGTGAAAGGAGGGAAAAACTGGCCACTTTCGGCTTGGTTGTCTCTTGTAGCTGTTGGTCTAGGCACCGAGAACATTCTCCGTAGGCCTCACTATGGCTATGTATCCAGACACTATAATAGAATCTAGAGGCTCAAAACTCAACATGTAGGTTTATAGTCAAATCCAGAAAGTATTAAAAATATTACAGAAGCAGTAGTTTTATGATCTTAAAGCATTTAGCAAAGATGTCAAATCAGCGATCTGCCCTTGGTTCTTGGTGCAATTTGCAAATAATGACAAGGCACACTGATAGCGAATAAGCAAGAGGCAAGTTTACTGCTCAAAAGCAAGATACGTTGGCCACAGATAGCGAATGGCCCCTGTTATTACAGGAATCATTGGCTATTAACTAAAGTTTTATTTTACATTGTTTGGGTTAAACCCTCCCCAGTAGGCACGGCTCATGCATCACTTTGATGAACAGCTATCAGTTATATAACCTGAGTCCTACAGTGCTTGTGGATTTCCCATGACCGTCTCCGAAAGCCCACTAAGGGAGGGGCAAAACTGCAATACAGATTTATGCTAACAACATGATAACTGGCCCAAGGTTACTTTTTGTCACTTTCCATCACTTTCCAGACCCTACTGTACCTGCGGTGCTTGGCTTTCTGAGAATTCCTTCTTCTGGGAATCCCCAGCCGCTTTTGTGGTTACTTCACTGAGTTCTGATTGGCAGTGCACCATTCCTCCCTCCTGCCATGCGGTTATCTGAAGTGGGGTACTTGCCGTCCCCCCAACCCCAGGAGAGCTAAAGGCCCCTCACTATCTACCTAACAGATACAGTATCTGGTCTGCCTGACCAACAGGTTCAGGTTAAAATGTTTAGCCACGAGTTTGGCAAAACTCCAGTCTAAAAGGACAGCCAGATTTAAACCATGTTATTGAGAATGGAACAAGTAAAAATTTATATATTTTTATCACGTGTCTGAGCCCTTTACATATAAAAAGCCTCTCATAGGTGGAAGACGACAGGAAATTTAAGTTTGCATGAAAAGCAGTTTTGGGAGAGAGAGAGAGAGAGAAAGGTTTGACTACTTAACAAAAGGTGATCTTTTTATGCAAATGTAGCCTTGGGTAATAGTTTTCAGAGAGAAAAGATGACAGGTGTTTCTTTTCAGAACTTTAAAGGTAGAGACTTACTTAAAATGTTTTTTAGATCAGAAAAGGACAGTCCTGGCTGTATATGGTGTTTTTTTTTTTTATCATAAAAGACAGTTTTGCAGCAGTCATTTTAAAATATTTTAAAGAACTATAACATAACAAAACATTTCTAATCTCCTTAGCCCATTTCAAAGCTAAAAAGTTTTACATATTAAAAGCCAAACTGATAATTTTGGAGAAATTTGGGTTAGAGGTTGTTAAGACAGACAAAAGAGTGAGAGAGAAAAAACAAATTGGGATAATGAGGGAAAAAAACAAATTTAAACATTTTGTTCCATACCTTCTTTAGTCATTTTTTTTAGTTCTGTGAATAAATTGGTTAGTTAGGCAGCTGTGTCCCATTCCAGGAGCTTGTATCACAGAAGGTTTTTAAACAGAAGGAAAAACCAAAGGTTAACATTTGGAGCAATTTTTAAAAAAAAAACTAGTTGGGAAGAAAAAACAATTGTTTCAGAGCAGAGATGGAAGAACAGGTAAGAAAGAAGGAAAGAGTAGACTCTAAATTTTCCCATGTGTCATTTTTTTTGGAGTCTCTTTTAACTTTAAACCATTAAGGGAGGCTATGGGAGATTTTGATCCCATTTGGAAAACTTGAAACACCAATATAGCATTATCTTCATTTTTTTGAAGGTTTGATAGCCTTTTTGTTTTTACTGAGCTTGCAGATAAACTAGAAGTCTCCTAAGATTTTATTGTGGCCAGCAAAGGTTTAAATCATTTCAGGTTAGACTTCAAATATTTATAAGAATTTTTTATAGTTTTTAAGCATGTTAGTCACTAGTGTCTCTGATGAGGGTGGATCAGAGAACATTTCCTTAGCACTAAGGTTTTTAAAACTGTACTTACCTTTATGAGAGTATCCCCAAGTGCAGAAATGTGAGCGTCCCCACAAATCTTATGGATTAGCTGAGTCCACCTAGATTGCCCCCAAATGTGGGACCACAAAAACATTCCTTCTGTCATCTGGAGTGGAGGGTACCAGGGAAACTGGAGTAGCCTCCTCAAAACCGGAGACAGACAAAGACATTCCCTCCAGGGTCTGGAATAGAGAGAAACAGAACTGGGGAGAAATGAGGGAAGGGGTATAGAGAAATAAAGTCTCCAAGATCTTCATTCTAAAAGTGGGAGATTTTGTATCCAGGAAGCTTACCCAAACTTCTCCCAGTGAGGTCAGGGAAACAACCAAACAATCAACGAGTTCATACAGATGTTGCTGTGTTGACTTCCCATCATGCTGGGGGAAACTGAGGTTCTCCCTGAGTTCCTTCGTGGTTGCCATTTTGTTAACTAAAAAAAATTAATGAGGTTTATACTCTGGAAAAAGGAGAGCTTTTTTTCTCATAAAGGGTGGCAGCCTGTTGGGTGGCCAATCCAACAGGCTGAAAAGCAGAGGCCTGGGCAGAAGCCAGGCACACAGGCTTCAAAAGACAGACAAAAGGAACAAGATTTTATACTTAGCAGGGTGATCAGATATATGTATAGGAGGAGTCATGAATATTTATGAAAAAGGGAAATCATGCACATTTGTAATTGAGTTTATTTCTCTCATTCTATCATCGTAGCTGGGAATTCAGTTCTAACATGTTTCCGGGGTTCCCTTGGCCAACAACGGTCCATTAAGTTAGGAGAGGGCTTAGGATTTTATTTTTAGTTCACAGGGAGAATAATCCAGCAAAAGAAGTAATAATTTTCTTGTGTTCTCCCTAAAGTTCAAGGGACAATAAAGCCACCCACTTTATATTCAGTCTTCTGAGATAATTACAAACAAATGCACAGAAAACAATGATCTTTTAAAACAAAATTTATAGTGGTATAGATAATGTGGAACAGCTCTTTTTATAATTTAATAGGTATATACTCTCAGCTAGGGACCGTTTTCTTTTCAGCCTAATAGAAAGGAATTGCTTAAGCATCTAACAGAGAACATCTCTAAAAAATTTCCAATCACTTTTTCTTTCATTTTACATTTTATCTCATTCTCAGGTAACTGGTAGTTAACCAAGTGAAAAATCCATTCTTTGATGTAGTTTCATTTAAAGACAGAAAACAGTTTATCAAGTTGAGTAGATTTCTTTTTGCATTTTTACTCTATAAACAATTTATTCCTGAAGAGTATTTGAGATGTGATTTGAGTGGAAGAATATCACACGATAGAGACATACTTCTGTGTTTGGAGAGGAATTTACTTTGCAGTAGTGAGGGAAAATTGAGTTGCTTAATATTGTACTCAATGCATTCAATCCAAGGAGTGTTATGAAAAAATCAAATAGCTTCCAAATGTTTCAATATCAACTCAATGTTTGATCTGTAAAGTTTTTTGTATGTCCTCAGAACTGGCTGCCATGGAGTTTAGAGGTTTAATCTTCTCATCATAAGATGGAGTATGAAATCCTGTTCTTTTGTACATGAATGGAGAACTCAGTACTTTGACAATGAAGTAGAGCTTCAAGATTCCAGTGGTAAAATGTGACCCTCACAGCATGTGACTACAAAGACTATAAGAGCATTATATAGAATCACTTAAGTTCTTCCATCTCCTAACTTCCCCATCTCCTGACAAATCTACCTACCCTGAATGTAGAAGAGAAAGTAACTCATCCTTAGAATCTGCTCCATGAAGTTTGGGGCACTAGATAGTCCTTTGAGGTCAGGAATGTCTATCCTAGACATCATTAAAATAATAACAACAAATCAATAATAATAATCAGGTCGTGATAATATCTAATACTTATTTAGGGACTTATATAGGTTACCTAATTTAATTTTATTATCTAAAGTAGGCATTATTATGATATGCACTTTATAAATGAGGAAGGTAAGAAGTGGAGAAGTTATATATCAAGCAGCTTATTGATGAAAGATTCCAGGTTTGCCTGCTCTGTGATGGACTGCCTTTCAGGAGCCAGTAGATTCTGCTTTCCGTTATCCCATTCCCCATAACTTGAAAACCCCATTATAAAGCAGAAACTACAGCAAGCCACTTTTTAAATATGAAAAACTATCATTAAAATATAAGCTTTATCATTTTAACAAAAGACAACGTGTCTTGAATCAGAAAGAAAAAAATTTTTACTAAGAAATATCAAGATTTAGTTGCTAGTTTTTTCCTTTGAGGTCTCAGCCTTTAGTACTGCTAGATATTTTACCAATTATATTATCCTGAAAATTGAAGAAGCTTAATTTAATGTTGTTTCTCAGAAGAGAAGTTTCTGAGACTGTGGAACAAATTGTTGATTGTTTTTAGAATGGTTCACAAAGGTTTCTGTAGGCGTTTTTTGTTAAACAAAATAATGCAGTATTTCCATTTCTATTTCTTCAGTATGTGTAACAAGTAAACTGTTTTTTTAAAAGAGTTTGCAAGTTGTGTTGAGTGCATATAAGTAGAGACAAGCTGAATGCATTCATGACTTAGTCAACACTTTCTTTAAAACTCATCTGAAAGATACCAGCTACCACAGTGATTATTTCTTAAAGAGCTTTATTGAGGTACCATTTACATAACACACAATTCACTCATTTAAAGTGTACCATTCTTCTAAGTAAACTATCACAAGATTGGAAAAACAAACACCACATGTATTCACCATAAATTGAAACTAATCGAACACTTATGTGCATATATGGAAATAACACTCTTCAGAAATCTAGCAGGTGGGAGGAGGGAAGGAAGGGAGGAGTACAAGTGTACACAAGATTTCATTTCTTCTAGGAGTGACGGCCACACTGATAACTCTGACTCAAACTGTACAAAAGCAATTTATGTAACCAAAACAGTTGCCCCCAGTAATACTCTGAAATAAAATAAAATAAAAAATTTTTAAAAACTGAAGTGTACAATTCAACATTTTTAGTATATTTATGGTGTTGTGTAATGATCGTCTCAAGGTACTTTAAAATATTTTTTCTCTCCTAAAATAAATGTCATGACCATTAGCAATACTCCACTCCTCCCTGCTCCCCAAACTCTACCAGCCCTGAGCAATCACTACTCTATGTCTCTATAAATTTTCCTATCCTTGACACTTAATATAAATGTAATTATTTAATCTGGGGTCTTTAGTGCTGGATTTTTTCACTAAGAATGTTGTTTTAAAGATTCAACCATGTTGTAATATGAAACAGTACTTCATTTCATTTTATTGCAGAATAATGTTCTGTTTAATGAATTTACAACACTATATTTATCCATTGACCAGTTGATGAACATCTAGGTTGTTTCTACTCTTTGGCTATTATGAATAATGCTACTGTGAATATCGTGTTCCAAGTGTACACAAGATTTCATTTCTTCTAGGTGTATATACCTAGGAGCAGAATTGCTGGGCTTTATGGTTAACTCTATTTTTAACCTTTGTGGAACTGTCAAATTGATTTCCTCATCTTTTTTGATTACAGCTGTAGGTGTGAAGTAGTGTCAGGTCATGGTTTTGATTCGCATTCCTTTAATGACTACAGTGCTAAGAATTGTTTCAGGTATTTAATACCCCTTTATTTATCTTCTTTGGAAAAGTATCCATTCAAATCTTCTGCTCATTTTTAAAATTGCTACTGTTTTTTCATTGTGTTAAATCTTATATTAAATTAACCATTTTAAAATGTACAGTACAGTAAAACCATTTCAAAGCATTTAGTACACTCACAATGTAGTGCAACCATTACCTCTATCTAATTCCGAAACAAAGCAAGTGCTCAACATAAATCATATCGTTTGTATAAACTATCTAGACAAACTGGTACAATAGGGCTCAAGGCCATAAGCATGCAAAACACTCTTAGCATTCACAGCATTCCCTGAGCTCAATTCCCAATAGCAGGCCAAAGGTCATAATGAAAATAGGTCCTTTTTCAGAATATTTGCAAGGTTTGAGCAACTCAGGCCTGCTAGGTTAACTCTTTCCCATACACCTTGTATCCAGAATATACAATAAATCTTAAGTGAGCTTTAAGAAGGCAAACAAAGCAACAGAAAGGATAAAAAGATTTTTAAAATACACTTCAGTAAGAATACATATATGGCCAGTCAATAAGCACTTAGAAAACATTCTCAGTATCTTCACTGACAATGGAAATGTAAATTAAACCACAATATGATACCACTAGACAATGTGTAAAAAGGATAGAATTTAAAAGATTGACAATATCAAGTGTTGGCTTGAATGTATAACAACTTGGAGTCTCATATTGTTGGTGAGATTATAAAATGGTGCAGCCACTTTGGAAAATAATTAGACATACACTTATCATAAAATTCAACAATTCTCTTTTAGTTATTTATGCAAGAACATTAAAAATATATGCTAACACAGACATATAATCAAATGTTTATAATAACTTTATTATAATAGCCCCAAATTGTAAACCATCCAAAAATCCATCAACAATTGAAAGATTTACAATGTGTGGTATATTCTTACAATGTAATGCTACTCAGAAGTAGTTTAAAAGCTTGAACTTCAGATACACACAATACTGATACATAAAATCACATAAATAAATCTCAAAAATATGATGCTGAGCAAAAGAAGCCAGACATGGCTGATGATTTATGAAATTCTACAACAGGCAAGCTAGTCTGTAATATTAAAAATCAAATCAGTGATTGTCAAGGGCTGAAAATGAGAAGAGGGGTTGACTGCAAAGGCCATGTAAGAATTTGGCAAAGTGAAGAAAATACTTTATCTTGATTAGAATTGTAGTTGTATACATTTGTCGAAACTCATTAAACAGAACCTTTAAAATGGGTGTATTTATTGTATGAAAATTATACTTCACAAAAGCAGATTTGTAAAAAGTGAAGCTGGAGCCATTGAATTAATACTCAGCTGCACTCTACCACTTGTCTTCCAGTTATGTAAGTAAATAAATATCCTTACTGTTAAACCAATTTTGATGGATTTTCTGTTACTTGCTTCCAAAAGCATCATTACTGGTACAACACATTAGTCATAAATAATATGTAAAACATATAGACAAACCAGTGGATTATTTTATGCATTCCAAACAATTGGGTTATAAAAGCAGTTTTCATATATTTTCATAGTTTCCACTACAATTACACTTTAATCTCAATTTTATCATATATTTAATTTATAACCAAAAATCATACATGTCATTTTTTAACTTATTTGTTGCCAAAATATGTTTTCCCCTGAAATGGAATTTAAACTAAATTAAACCAAAATCCTTAGTTGTTAAATGGTATGTATATGAACTTTTCTTCTAAGTAAATATTATTAAATACTTAATTCAAATATATATACCTATAAGATAAATTTGTAATATTCTGATTTAAAATTCTGTGTAGACTTTAGATTTAAATGTAAATATTCAAAAATATTAAAACTATTTTTTAAAAACTCCAATACATAAAAGAGATTTCAGATAGATAAATGATAGATAAATGGATATTTGGGATAAACTTTCTTCTAAATTTGAGAAATTCTGATTTATAGAATTAGAGAATGTAGGTGTTATGGACAAAGTCACATTCATGGGTTACTAAACATCCTTATAGTTTTTTTTTTTTTCTTCCATGATTGCTAATGATTGACAAAGTGTAATAACTGGAGTTCTCTCCCTTTTAACTCTTTTATCTGATGTTCTTTTCTATCAATGAACAGTTTAAAGAAATAAATAAAATGGCTCATAGAGCACAGATTGCATGATCATCCCAGGATGATTCGCATGTAAGGAGTTTCTATTTACTACTAAATTGTGCTCTTCATCCTTCTGTATAATTTTTCTCTATATGTTTTCCTAAAAAGCGGTACACTGGAGAATAGTAACGAGCCTTCCATTTTGTCATTTCTTTTGAATTGGGTGCCTGATTACATTTCAGCAATATGTTAAACCACTTTCCAAGTTAATATTAGAACCTTTTTCTGAGACAACTCTACTTTTATCTGAACAACTTTGGAATCATTTTATGTCCTGAAATCGAAGTTGCTTCTTTTTCCTTTTCCATTAATGAATAGACTAAGCATGTACTCATCCTTGGCCAAACTAAGTTGCTTTACACTCTTCTTGTGATGTAGTAATGGTGATATTGAATTCTAATTCAATTGGTTAGGATATTCCCACATTGATTCCCTTTCGCTGTACTTTACAATAGAGCTCTCTACAAAAAATTCATCTATACAAAATAAATAAATGAATTTTTTGTTGCTCTGTAATGTCTTTCTTCAATAGATTAAGAAACTTTTATGAATATTTAGTAAATCATCTTCTGAAATATAAGAATCTTACTAAATAAATATTTAATTAATATCACTGAGAGACAATAGAAGACAGTGAAGTATGCTTTCTAAATTGGACAGACCTAAGTTCAAAAGAATTTTCCAGTTCATAGCAGTGTCACCATGGACACACTTAACCCCTCTAACCTTTATTTTCTTAATCTATTAAATAGATAAATTAAGGTGGTTGTAAGGACAAAATTAAATTACAAATAAGAAATTAAAACGTATTCAGCAAGTGAATGACATATGTAAGTGTTTAATAAAATTTCTTCTTAAAAATTCCTATTATTATTTTTACTAGGTACTACTAAAAATATTTTATTTTAATTATTTACTTAACTATGAAATCCAAAATTAAATTAAGTCAGAAGAGGCAAGATGGCTGACAAGAGACACCACCTGCCAGAGCAACTCAGCAAGAAGTTTTAGATAAAAGAGAAAAAAATGAACAGAGATCTGGTGTGGGTCTGAGGAAAGGGTGCCAGAACCTTCAGGAGACTTCGTGAGAAGTTGCAGAGCAGAATGGGAAGGAGCAAGGTATCGGCAGAGATCAACCCCTGAGAGGTTTGGAGTCCAGTGAGAAGGGTAGGTGGAGCAGTTTGTTTCTCTCTCCCTTGCATCTCTGACAGTCAACAAGTTCCTGAGCTGCTGGAGAGACCTTCAGCCCACAGGAGCCCAGAGACTGCTGCCGCAAGTGAGCTGGGAGCTTCTTGTGGACAGGGTACCAGGCTCTCAGCCCCCCTGGAGCACCTCCCTTCTCCACAGTCCCCAGCCGGGATGGCAGGCATCATATCGCTTCTCTACCCACCCAGCACAGTTGTCCTCCCCAGGGGGCTTCGACTCCTCAGGTTTCATCTTGCTCGTGCCCACACAGACATTTCCCAACTCTGGCCCAGACTGCAGGAGCCATGGAGGTCCAGTGGATCCTGGATCATCTGCATGACTCTAGTGCCTGGACATTCTAAGAGGGCAGCCTCTGGAGTGAGAGACGAACATAACCAGAGGGCTAGTTTTCCTCCATTCAGACCCTTTTATTCCCCTCCCATCCCCCCAACCACAGCTGGAAAGAGAGCCAATCGAGCCATCACTCAATGATGAGGTTTCCACAGAGGTGGGTCTCAGACCTTTCCTCTTAGGGAAAGGTCCTGCTGTGAACTGAGGGGTGCTCAGACTGTGACCTCCCTGCTCCCTGGCCCTCCAGGGTACTGCTTACCCAGTAACTCCACCAGAGAGCAGCACACCCCGAGGTGCAGGGACATTGAACCTGCTTGGGCACCCTATGGGCAACTTGGGACCAGTGTGCTTTTCCCTGACATGGTCAGGAATTGATCTTTGGGGACCCGGGGATGGGCCCGCAGGCCAGATCCCATACCCCCAGGTCTCAATCACATTGCTCAGGGGCATGGAGGGGAGATTTGTGAATTAGTCTTGAGAGGCAAGGAAGCCCACCTGGGCAGATCAGGGGGATAGCACAGTGTGGGTCCCAGCTGCAGCATGCTCCTGGGGCACTCATCCCCCACAGGAGGGCTGTGCTCTCAGCTCAGGCTGGGATCCTGGGCAGGGAAGCTACCGGCCCACATCACAGTCATGGGGGAGCTTGGCTGGCTTGAGCTCCTGCCTGCCGGCAGATGCTGGAGGGAAACTGCAAAGCAGGGGAAGGCAGGGAGGAGCAAGGCCCACTCCAGACTGCCGGATTATGAATCTCAGACAGAACCACCTTCACAAGCAGACTTTCTGGTTGGGCGGGGCCACTGCTGCAATCTGCTAAAGAAAATTCTTTGTTTTTAAGTGATTCATGTGATTAGATCAGGTCAGGTCCACACAAATAATCTGCCTATGTTTATATTAACAGATTTGGGATCTTAATTCCATCTGCAAAATATCTTCACAGCAGTATCTAGATTACTGTTTGATTGAACAACTGGGAGAAGGAGTGTTATCACCTGAGAACAGGAATCATGGGTTCCATCTTAAAATTCTGCCTACCACAGTCTCTTAGGTTTATTCTTGATCTCTCCTACAGTTAATTCACACTTCAGCCAAAGTGATCACCCCACACCGCATCCTTGATACTGAACACACTCCATGGCTTTTTTGTCGGCATCTATATAAAATACAATGAAAAGTAAATATCTAAGTCTTTGTATAATTTTGATCAAAGAAGCATAATACAATTTGCACACACTTAGAGGATAATCATCTAGCATAAAGGTTATCAACAAGGAAGAACTAACTGCATAGGGTCCAAACAAATAACTACAAATATTATGCTACATTTATAATAATATCATCATTTAATGATGTGAATTATAACCTGATTTGGGTACAAAGGTTGGCGGTCCTGGGGGCCACCTTGGGGGAAAGTTTGTATAGACAACCCAGTAAAAACTGAATGGAGACCTGGTAGATTAATAATAACAACAGAAAATCAAACAAAGACAGGGTTAGAGTTTTGTATAAATATGCAAACTCAGGCATTCGTATTTAGAACTCTGTGATACCGCAGACTTGTTTTTTCTCCCACTGACACAGTTGCCCATGTCAGTGTAAGGAAGTCATATTTTCTTTTGTTAAACCATCAACTAATTGGTATACATACCAAGACGGTGTTTTAGATGACAAAAAGAACAATTTGCTTCTTTAGAAGAGCAATGATTCAAAATGGGATTTAGTATCGTAGACAGCCAACATCTCTATGGAACAGTTCTATTTAAGCGTTATGGTAGCACTGCTTGGCATATGGGCTAGAGAGGATATTGTCAACAGAAGTCATGAAGGTATGGATTTGCAGAATATGGGAGGAATAGCAAATACCTTAGGATAAATGGAAAAAAGCATGAAAATTAAGGGGTTAGTAAGGCAGATACAAAGTATATGGTGAAGAATCTTATTTTACTTGAGTGCTGCAAAGGATTTTGCAGGCTGAAACTCATGGACAGAAATGCAATGATTTCAAGGTTTCTCTGTCTTTTAGCATCCTATGGCATCTTTTAGATAGGCTCTCTGGGGATAAGGTACAGTGGGACATACCATATGACTATGCTTTAGCAGAGAAAATACACCACTCCCTCCTTTCCCCATTCTCACACTGACCCTCATTCTTACAGAGCAAGCCTGAGCTAGTCCTTGGAGGGTTTGGGTTAAAATAAACTGCTTTGGTGTCAAAAAGTCTGAGCTTATGTGCCAGCTGCTCAGAAGGGTGCTAGGAAAAACAGGTGTTGTTCACCTGGAGATATTGGCAGTCTTTCCCACTGGGGATAGAGACCTTAGTCAGGCAACCTAGAAAGATCATCCAATGTTGTAGATTACTTAAGGACTGTAACATTTGATTACTTACCATTGATTTCTCCTATTGGTATCTACCATGTCATGCCACATAGAGGTAGAATCTTAAAGACTTTTTGGATTGAATTGAATGATTCTGTGATTCTACCAGCAGACTGGAAGGCTACCAATAAATCTGAAAGAGTAGAAAGTCCCCTTTTATGGAGAAAGTGAAAGTGGCCAAAGGGTAAGACTCCTGATTAGAGTATATCATTCAATAAAGACACTGGTCTACCTCAAGGATCATACTGATACACAGGAAAGTCAAAAAACCCTGGGTTGACTAATCTTATTCGCTGGGATTTCCATGGTCCAGTAATCAGATGATGGTGTGGTTGAAGCTGCCTCAGGCATCAGGAATTTGTTACATTTGTTTAATACTTTATAGTTTTCAAAATATTTTAAATAATGTATATTTTGGTTAGGTGTTGATTATGTATGAAATCTAGAGAACCCAGATACAGGTGCTTTTGATAATATATATGTCACTCTTGATAGTACATTTCAATTGATTATGTGTTTATCTTCCTTACTGGATTATGGATTACTTGAGGATCATAACATTTGCTTATAAAACCATCTACCTACAACCAACTGATCTTCAACAAAGCAGACAACCAACACTGGGGAAAAGAAGCCCTATTCAATAAATGGTGCTGGGAAAATTGGATAGCTACATGCAGAAGAATGAAACAGGGCCCCTATCACTCACCACTCACAAAAATTAATTCAAGATGGATAAAAGACTTAAATATAAGACATGAAACCATAAAAAATTCTAGAAGAAAATGTAAGAAAAACTCTTTTAGATATTGGCCTAGGAAAAGAATTCATGACTAAGACCCCAAAGGCAATTATAGCAACAACAAAAATAAATACATGGGACTTGATTAAATTAAAAAGCTTCTGTACAACAAAGGAAATAATCAACAGAGCAAATAGACAACCTACAGAATGGGAGAAAATATTTGCAAACTACGCATTCAATAAAGAGCTAATATCCAGATGAACAGAAGTTTTTCAAAAGAAGATAGACAAATAGCCGACAAACATATGAGAAAGTGTTCACCATCACTAATCATCAGGGAAATGCAAATTAAAGCTGTAATGATATATCACCTCACCCCTGTTAGAATGGCTTTTACTAAAATGTCCAAAAACAATGGATGCTAGTGTGGACAGAGAGAGAAAGGAATGCTTATACACTCTTGGTAGGACTGCAAATTAATACAACCTCTAGAAAAACAGCATGGAGATTTCTCAAAGAGCTAAAAGTAGACCTACCATTTGATCCCACAATCCCACTACTGGGTATCTACCCAATGGAAAAGAAGTTATTTTATCAAAAAGACACTTACACTTGAATGTTTATTGCTGCACAATTCGCAATTGCAAAGATGTGGAAACAACCCAAATGCCCATCAGTTCATGAGTGGATTAACAAAATGTGGTATATGTATACCATGGAATACTACTCGGTCATAAAAAGAAATGAATTAATGTCTTTTGCAGCAATTTGGATGGAACTGGAGACCATTATCCTAAGTGAGGTATCTGTAAAACAAACACCACCTGCACTCTCTAATAATTTGGAACTAATTGATGGGCACACATGGGCACAGAAAGAAGTAAAAATCATTGGAAATCATGAAGGGAGAAGGCGGGATGAGGGGAGAGGTAAAAACCTACCTAATAGGTACAGTGAACACCATTTGGGTGATAAGCACACTTACAGCCCTGACTGAAGCATTATAAAAGCTATCCATGTAACAAAAACATTCGCACCTCCTTATTTCTTTGAATTTTTTTTAAAAACTACATATAAAGTGCTATCAGGCAGAGTAGGTATGAGATCATTATTGTATTATTTTTTTCTATAGTAATTTGCTAAGAAGCCTTTCTGAAAACTGATATCTGGATTTATTTTCAAAGGCAACCCATACAGAAATCAAAGAAATATAAGTAAATAGTGTAAGATCAGTTATTCCTAAAATTATTAAAAACCAAAATTTTAAAAATACTAAGAAAATTGATAAAAATTGAGATTTTACATATTTAGGGGGAAATGAATAATATGAATAAATTAAAATTATTTCATTAAAAAAAGAAAATAGTTTACAAATGTGTGCAGCTATGGCTTTTTTAGTTCTTCTAAGTAGACCTAATAAAACCAGCAGAGGGGCTCAACAGATGCTCATTGAATAAATTCATTATATTTCAAAAAAAAAAGCCAAAGTTTTCAAATATCACTATATAAGAGTAGTTATACATTGATTGGAAAGCCCATAATAACAAAAAACTTTCGTGGACTTAACATTTAAAATTAATTATTTTACTAATCACAGGAACACCTACCTATAATATCAGCCACTTTCAGTCTACAGAAAATATTTGATGTATTTTAGATTTATAGTTTCTTTATCATTCGAATGACTCTATGGGCTCTCTGAGATTTGAAGTATATAACTTGAGAGTCACTGGTCGAGGTGGCCCATAGCTCAGAAAAGGAGAAAGAACAATTTGGATTTCTGGGGCACTGAGGAAGAATTAGAAAGTGTGTGGGGAGCTAGATTGGAATTGAGAACAGTCATAGGTGTTTTGCAATCAGTAGGTCTGAGTAGGCCCTAATTAGAATGTTAAAATTAATATGCATATTAGTGATTTTCTACCTTGATCTTCCTCTTTGCAATGTGAAAACTGAATACAGAGAAGTTAAAATACTGCTAAGTGTAACCAGACAATATAACCAAAAGTATGAGCCAGGTTTCTTAAATCTAAGTACATTGCTTTATCCAATCCATTAGATTAAAGGAAATATCTTAGTGATCAAAAAGATTTTTACAATGCATTTTTTGTAACAGGTATATGTAAATTTTAATATGGAATTTATTGAACCTAAAGGCAAGTTTTCCTGCTAATTATACAGAAGAGAAGACAAATTATAAAGTACATAACACCTATATTGATTAATTTGTATATAGATAAGTTTGATTTGAAATTTGAAAATACAAATTGATATATTTTCCTTTCCAAGATAGGAGACCCAAATAAACCACAAGCAAATTAAAGCTTCTTTTCTCCAAGAAGTATTTGTATCTGTAGCTCATTGTTCATTCTAGGTCAGAATAATTATGGAGGAGAAAAACTACTGGACAATACAGGACTGGCATTTCATCTTTATTCCTACAATAATTACTTGGCTTCATTTCCTAAAGTCTTAGATGAGGAATTAATTTCCTTTCTTTTGTTCTACCTATAAATGAGATTGTCATTTGCTTCTGTTTAACTCTGATTAAAAGTAATAACCACTTAAGTATGACTATTTAATCTAGGTTTGATCAAAGCACCTGCCACCACCAATAATAGAAATTAAAACATGTATTATATATTTATCCAGAATTCTATATATGGTTTAAACAAGGAAACAAGTCCTACCTTGCATCTCTTTAAGAGCATTCCTATTCTTTTAAAAAATGGACCAGTTCTGGGTTTTGTTACCAAGGAGCTTGTAGTTCAAAGAATCATGGGAGATAAGGCTTTTTATACCATGCAAAAAAAAGATGTTGGAACTGAAGGCCCTACATAAAGATGAGTCACTTGTCATAACAATGGGATGAGACCTTCCCGCCCCAAGCCATCAAACATTGAAACTATCGAATCGAGAGTACAAAAATAAATAGTTAAGATATATTAATGATATAAAATACAAGTTGAAACAGAAACAAAAAGTAACAAAATTAAAAATATAATGTAAAATTAAACCACCAATAGACACAGCTGAAATAAGAGTTATTGAATTGGAAGCTAAATATTAAAGTAGCCAGTCGTGGAAAATATAAAAGAAGAATTAAGAAATACAGAATATATACAGAATATATACCTATTATAAGTTAGTTGGAGCTCCAGAAAGAGAGAAGAAAATGTGGAGGAACAACATTTGAAAATAATAACAGAATTTCCAGAATTTATAAAAACTATGAATACTCAGAACCAGCTTCAAAAAGCACAATAGATTCTGATTAGAATAAATTATAATTAATCCATACTATAGTTTAAAAATCACATTATATTAAAACTGTAAAATGTGAAAGAAGAGATCTTAAGAGCAACCAGAGTCACACTGACTAGAAAAAATAGCAGTTGACCCCAAATTCTATATTGATCTAATTATCATTCGATGTGACAGCAAAATAATAACATTTTAAGAAAAAGTAGGAAATTGTAACATAATAAACCCTCACTGAAAGAATTACTAAAAGATACAATTCAGAAGAGAGGAAATGTAATCTCTAAGGAAGCAAGAACGAAAGTGACTACATAAAATAGCAACAATATTTATAAATTTGGGGATACAAGAAAGAAAAACACCTAAGTTTAAAAAAGTCAAGATCTAACTTCTAGTAATAATGGAAGACAGATGGGTTCACACTAACTTATCACAGATAGCAAAGATAGAAATTGTATAATTGAAAAAAAAAAAACTATTTAAAGATGCTGGAAAGTATCCAAAAGCAGACAGAAGATGAAAGAGAGTGTAATCTCAACAAACCGCAACTGGGAGCTATAGAAACTTTGAGTTTAGAAATTGCTGGCATTGCCCAGTCCAATTGGCTATGGCTATGGAAAATGGCAATGGAAAAAAAACCAAAAACAATAAAACCATAGCCTACCAGGTAAAAGTTTCAGAAATTAGAGTTCAGATATAAGAAAGAAGCTGGAATTATAGGGGAGAAATTGTGGTAATGTAAGAAACAAAGAAAAATGAGACCAAAATCCAGAGAATGAACTGCTCAACTCACTGCTGACAACTATGCTATGCACGTATAGGGGAGAGCTCAGGAAACACAAAGGAAAGACTAACAAAGACCACAAAGAAATCTGCTCTTGAAAGGTAGAGTAATAAATATGGATCCAGCTCTGTGAGTTTGATGCTTTTCTTGACTAAGAACCTCAACCAACTCCAAGCAAGATTTAAAACAAAACGAAACAACAACAAAAGCCATTCTACACGCGTATCATTCTCAAATTGCTGAAAGTCAAAGATAAAGAGAAAATCTTGAAAGCAGCCAGAGAAAAATGGTACATAATATACAGAATAATAGTAATTAAAAAACCAATGAATTCTATCAGAAACTCTGCAAGCCAGAAGACATTGAAATGGCATATTCATAGAGCTGAAGGAAAAAAGTTGTCAACTAAGATTTCTACATCCAGTGAAGAAAATTCCAAAGATGAAAGTGTAATGAATAAATTTTCATATAAACAAAAACTGAGACAATATACTGCCACAGACCTGCACTGTAAGAAATGCTGAAGTAAAAATACTCTAGAGGGGAACTCAAATCTAGAGAAAGAAATAAAGATAAAAAACAGGAAAGGTGTTAACATATATTGGTAAATACATGGAAGATGGAATGACATTAATCTAATTACCAATTATTTGTACCATTACACCAGGTAACTAAAGATGTATATTTTTTTCAAATGCTCATATGTACATGAATATATTATAGAACATAGGATAGATGATAAAATAAATGTTAAAAATATTTTGAAAGATTGAAATTTTACATGATATTTTCCCTAACCAAGATGGAATTAAATTACATGTAGCCAAAATAATATATCTAGAAAAGTCCCAGATATCTGGAAATGTAACAGCTTACGTTTAAATAACTTACCGGCTGAAAAAGAAATCTCAAAGAAAATTAGAACATATTTTGCACCAATGATAATAAGCACAACACAACAAAATTTCTGGATGCAGCTAAAGCAGAACTCAAAAGGAAATTTTAGTCCTTAAGTGCTTATATAAAAAAAGAATGTCTCAAATTAATGAGCTTTCTCCATTAAAAACTAGAAAATGTATAGCCAGTTATACTCAAAGCAAGCAGTATGAAGGAAATAATACATATAAAGGCAGAAATCAATGAAATTGAAAACAGAAAACCAGCAAAAGAAAATCAATGAAACTAAAGTTGTTTTCTCAAAAAAAGTAATAAAATCAAAAAAAGAAGCTGTACCAATATTTTAATCAATAATTTCTCATTAAAAGTAACATACTGAAACATAATTTAAAAAACCTTTCTACTAATAAAGTAGGAAAAGAAACTAAAAAAAACTCTAATAAAATTGGTTAGAAAAAAAGAAAATACAAATTATCAGTATTAGGTATGAAAAAAAAAGAAACCATTACAGATCTTAAAGATATCATGAACTACTTCATGCAATACATTAGAAATCTTAAATTAAATTACCAAATCCTTTGAAAGACAAAAATTACCTAAGCTCACTCAAGAAAAAATGCATAATCTGAACAAATCTATACCTATTAAGAAAATGGAACTCACATTTTAAAACTTCTTACCAAAAAATTTTCAGACTCAAATAATTTCACTGGTGAATTCAAAAAAATGCTTAAGAAAGAAAGACCAACTTTACATATCTCCCAGAAGATTGAAGAAAAAGAGCTAAGTCAAAACTTATTTTATGGAGCCAGCTTTATTGTAATAACAAAAATCAGACAAAGACATCACAGGAGAAAAGAATGGAAGAACAGTACCCTTCAGAAATGTGAATGTGAAAAATAAATATGAGATATAAAGGTTTTTGAGGAAATTACACCATCATAGACACTGCCAGATTGGATTGAAAGGATCAGAGAGAATATAGAATTAAAAGACGATGTTGGTTGTCCAATATACTTTTGGAAGAAAGTAGCTTGATGAAATTACTCAGATGCATGCACATGTTACCTTTCATTAAAACAAAACAAAAAAAAAGAAATGTAACTAAAAGAAGGTAAAACCAAGAGCAGAAAAGGCTTGGCCAAGACCTTCCAGGGCACAAACGAGAGCTCAGGGGCAGAGAAAAGAGCCATAAAAGATTATCCTCAAGACTTGAAGCCTAATAAAAATTCAGGTTAGAGTTTGCCTGGCTAAATTTCAGAAACACTTTGTACAAGATATTCCTTTTAACCTTTCATTCTTGCCCTTTTGGAATTGAAATGCCTATAGCTGTCCTACCATTGTAGTAGGGAGTGTCGGGGTCATGTAAGTCGTCTCTTTAGTTTCACAGGTCCACAGGTGGAGAGTGATTGTGCCCCAGGAGTTGCACTTAATGGATTATACCCAGGAACATTATCTGCATGTGATTAAAATGATTTAAATGTTCAGAGTTTGGACTTTTGAAAGAATGACTTTTAAATGAGATTCTGGATTTGAGCCAATGCTATAATGGGGTATAAGACCTTTGGAATCCTTGGGAGAGTGGGAATGGGTTGTATGTGTGGCAGGGACTTGAATCTTTGGGAGCCAGATGGCAGACTGTGGCAAGAAAAATTCTAATATAGCTTACAAGAATTACCACCCCTCTGGTACATGCCCTCCATAATTCCTGGGACCTTGGATATGATAGATTTTATTCCAGTGATTAGATTATGTTGCAGGTAGAGTTGATCTTAAAATAGGAAGAGTATCCACATGGATCCGACCAAATCACATGAACCTTTAAAAGTAGAGACTTTCCTCAAACTATTCAAAGAAAAAGCACTCAGATTTTCAACACATAAGAAGGATTTGACATGTTATTGCTAGCTTGAAGATTGAGGGGACTATATGGAAAAGAATGGGGTGGCCTTTAATTGCTGAGAATAGCCCCACACTGAAAGTCAGATAGGAAACAAGGATCTCAGTCCTACACATGCAAGAAACAAAATTCTTCCAACAACTTAAATGAGATCCAAAGCAGATTTTTCCCTAGAGTCTCTAGACAAGAATTCAGCCCAGATGAAACCTTGATTTTAGCCTTGTGATTCTCACAGCTGAGAACTCAGACATGTCTTAGCAGTCTTGTTACCTACAGAAATGTGAGCTAATAAATGGGTGTTGTTTTAAGTCATTAAGTTTGGACAATTTTCTTATACTTCTATAGAAAACTAATACAGATCCCTAAAACCTTTTAGCAAATTAGCAATCTTTCAGCAAACTTCACAAATATATAAAAGGAATAACACCACATGGCCAAATAATAAAAGAATATTACACCATGAACAAGTGAAGTTCAACCTGCATATGCAAGGTTTGTTTAACATTTGAAAAAGACAAATTGATATGATTTACTGTATTAACAGACTAAAGGAAAAAATTCATATTATCATCTCAATTGAGGTAAAAAAAATTGACAATATTTCATCTCCATTCTTGATTTTTAAAAATCTACAGGAAACCAGGAATAGTAAGAGGATTCTAACTGTGATCAAGAACATCAACAAAAAATCTATCACTAATGTCATGCTTAATAACAAAATAATGAATGTTATTCCCCTAAAGTCAGGAATAAGCCAAGAGTTTCAGCTCTTATCAACTATCTGCAGCATTATGTGGGAAGTCATAGTCAGTCCAATAGGGAAAATGAAAGAAATTAAAGAAATAAAGATGAGAAATGGAAGAATATACCTATATTTATTTGTAGATAACATGATTGATTATGCAGAAAATACTAAAGAACCCATAAAAATTTAGCTATTATAACTAAAAAGTGATTTTACCAAGGTCATAGAATACAAGATGTATATGTAAAAGTAAATTGTGTTTTTATGCATAGCAATGAACAGTTGGAAAATAAACTTCAGTAAACAACTCTGTATATAAAATAATACCAAAGTCTCATGGCAGAATCTTTGGGGTTTTCTAGATGTAAGATCATATCATCAGCAAAGAGCTATTAGTTTGACCTCTTCTGCCCCCTTTTGGATGCTCTTGATTTCCTTCTCTTGTCTGATTGCTCTGGCTAGGACTTCCAGCACTATGTTGAATAGTAGTGGTGATAGAGGGCAACCTTGTCTGGTTCCAGTTCTAAGCAGGAATGCTTTCAATTTTTCCCCATTCAGTTTGATGTTGGCTGTGGGTTTGTCATATATGGCTTGTATCATTTTTAAGTAAGTCCCATCTATGCCTATTTGTTAAGCATTCTTATAAAAGGGGGCTGAATTTTGTCGAATGCTTTTTCTTCATCTATTGAGAGGAACATATGGCCTATGTTTTTACTTCTATTTATGTGGTGAATTACGTTTACAGATTTGTGTATGTTGAATCATCCCAGCATCTCTGGGATGAAATCCACTTGGTCATGATGGATTTTATTTTATTTTTTGATAAGCAGCTGAATTCAGTTTGCTAAGATTCTGTTGAGAATTTTTGCATCTATATTCATAAGGGATATTGGTATGTTGTTTTCCTTTTTTGTTGCGTCCTTTCCTGGTTTCAGTATCAAGGCAATATTGGCTTCATAAAACATGTTGGGAAGGATTCCTTCCTTCTCAACATTGTGAAATAATTTCTGCAGGCTAGACACCAGTTCTTCTTTGTAGGTCTGGTAAAATTGGGGTGTGAAACCATCTGGTCCAGGACATTTTTTTTTAGGAAGGTTTTTTATTGCTGCTTCAATTTCAGTACTTGATATTGATCTGTTCAGGAATTTTATTTCTTCCCGATTGAACCTAGGGGGGGCTATGTGTTTCTAAGAATTTGTCCATTTCCTCCACATTTTCAAGTTTATGTATATAGAGGTTTTTATAGTATTCATAGATGATATTTTTTATTTCCATGGTATCAGTTGTCATCTCTGCTTTTTCATTCCTGATTGAGCTTATTAGAGTCCTTTCTTTTCTGCTTCTCATTAATCTAGCAAGACGCGTGTCAATTTCATTTATTTTTTTCAAAGAACCAACTTTTTGTTTTATCAATCTTCAGTATAGTTTTTTTGCTATTGATTTCATTTAGTTCTGCTCTGATCTTCATTATTTCTTTTCTTCTGCTGGGTTTAGGGTTGATTTGCTCATCCTTTTCCATTTCTTTGAGATGATTCATTAAATTGTTGATTTATGATCTTTCTGTCTTTTGGATGTAGACATTTATGGATATAAATTTTCCTCTCCAGACTGCTTTAGCTGTGTCCCACAGATATTGATAATTTGTGTTATGTAAATAAACCTCAACTTTTAACTCAACCTATCTTGAGAAATTAATTTCAAACTGTTCATTAACAAGAATATATAAAGAATACATATTGTCCAAATCAATCTGTATATTCAAAACAATCCAAATCAAAATTTTAGCAGGATTTTTCCTAGAAATTGACAATCTGATTCTAAATTTTTATAGAAAAGAAGACATCTAGGCTGGGTGCAGTAGTTCATGCCTGCAATCTTAGCACTCTGTTAGGCCAAGGATGGAGGATTGCTTGAGCTCAGGAATTTGAGACCAGCCTGAGCAAGAGCAAGACACCCTCTCTACCAAAAATAGAAAAAATTAGCCTGGTGTGGTGGTGTGCACCTCTAGTCCCAGCTTACTCAGGAGGCTGAGGCAAGAGGATCACTTGAGCCCATGAGTTTGAATGAGTTTGCAGTGAGCTACAATGAAGATACTGCACTCTACCCAGGATGACAAAGTGAGACTCTATCTCAAATAATAAAAAAAAGACATCTAAAACAATTTTGAATAAAAATAACACAGAAGACTTACATTATCTTATTTATGTGTTTTAATAAAAACACAGTAATTAGGAGAACGGTATATTTGTATAAGCGTAAGCATATAGGTTAACAGATCATAATAGAGGCTGGAAATAGACACACATATAAATAGTTAATTAACTTTTTACAAAAAGGTCAAGGTAACTCAATGAAGAAAGTAAAATATTTTCAATAAATTGTGGTGGGTATCTATACAGAAAAAAATAAACCTTAACTTTTAACTCAACGTATACTTGAGAAATTAATTTCAGATTGTTCATAAACATAAATGTGAAGGCTAATACTAAATTATTTTTAGAAGAAAACCTAGGAGAAATTTTCCATGGTCTTGGGATTGATAAAGATTTCTCAGGTAAAATATGAAAAGCACAAGCCATAAAGAAAAATAATGAACTGGACTTCATAATAATTATTAACTTCTGCTCCTGAAAGACACAATTAACAAAATGAAAAGACAAGCCACAAACTAGAAGAAACCATTGTCAGTACATATATTGAACAGTGATCTTGAATTCAGAATATATAAAGAACTATTACAACTCAATAACAAGGTAAACAGTCCAATTTAAAATTAGACAACAGATTTAAACTCTTTACAAAGGAAGATACATAATTGTATTAGAAGTAAATGAAAAGATGCTCACCATCATTATTCATCAGGAGAATACAAGTTAAAACTAAAATGAAATACTTCTACTCACTAACAGAGTAAATAAAAGAGGACACAGGCAATATTTTGGGGTAAAGGAAAATCTTCTCTATCATGATTTTGGTATTCATAATTATTAGACAGATGTTTATATTAGTCAAAATTCATCGAACTCTACTCTTAAAATGAATACATTTTATTATAGATATAACTCAATAATATAAAGAAAATAAAATATAATAAATAAAATAATTAGCATATAACATCTAAAAATAATGTAATCAAATATAATAACTAATTTAAAAATTAATTTTAAAAGCCCTTATGGGATTATTTTAGTATGGAGACAAATATTGAAGTATTTGAGGTTCTTAATGTGCTTTACCTGGAATGATAGAAGATGCAAATGGAGGTGATAAGGAGGTAGAAGAGATAAAATTGTCTATGATATGATACAGTTATGGGTAAAATTATGTGTCTAATGGTAGGTGAATGCACAAGAGATGACGATTCTTTAGGAATGATGAGCTTTCAGATCTTCACTGTCTTATATTTGCATGCATCATTTGAATATTTTAATGTTGAGATATACTATTTATTTAATACTGAATAAAATGAAGCTGCTTTTACTGCAAGGAAAATAAATTTTAAATATATTAGTTTAAAAGATAACATACACAAGCCTGGCCAACACAGCAAGACCCCATCTCTACAAAAAACTTTCAAAAATTATCTGGACATAGTGATGCTGCATGCCTGGACTACATGCCTGTGGTCCCAGCTACTCAGGAGGCTGAGGCAGGGGGATTGATCGCTTGAGCCCAGGGGTTTGAGGCTTAAGTGATCATGCCACTATACTCCAGCCTGGGCAACAGAGCAAGACCCCATCTGTAAAAAAATAAATATAATAAAGGACACACAAATAAAGTAATTATGATATCACAAGATTGGAGGATTAGAGTGGCTAAGGTGAAGGAAGAGAGATTCTACAAACTGATAAGAACAAGATCATGCAACCAAAGATTAAAAATTAGAAAAGACTACGAACAAAAAAAATTTGAAAACAAGAATCCAAAAGCAAATAAGCAAAGAAGCAAAACATGCTGATAATAATATAAATGTAAAATAAACAAACACAATAAGACTTCATCTCATACGTCTGGACTGGCAAGTAAAATAAAGTCTAATAATACCAAGGGTTGATGAGACTGTGGAATAATAAGAACTCTGTTATACATGGCTGGAAAAAGTGTAAATTGAAGAACAATTTGGGGATATCTGACAGATTTGTTGATGCACTTCCTATGATCTAGTATTAGAAACACTCTCACATGCATGCACAAGAAGATATGTGCACAAATGTTCACTGCAGCACTGTTCGTAAGAGAGACAAATTGTAAAGAGCCTAAATGCCCTTTAACTGAAAGATAGATAAATAATTTTCACTGCATTCATCTATGTAAGAGTTATAGCAACATGGATAAAATCTCATAAAATTTATATTGAATAAAAATTATGTTGTAGGAGGAAACAATGGATATGAGACCATTTATTATAAAACAGGAAGAACAACATATGTAATAAAATGATGAAAACTTAAATGGGAAGATAAACAATAAATTTTGGAGAATGATAGGAAAAGTGTAAATAGAAATGGGATTAGGATAGTACATGTAGGGATTTCCAGCAATGGTTTCTTTTTAAAACTAAAAAGAACCAAAGTAATATGACAAACTGTTATGATTGACAAGCCTGAGGAAGGATGGATGATCATAGACGGATAGATAGATAAAAGCAGGTCAAATTTGTCATAATGTAAAAAATTGGAAATATTATGAAAATGTATTTTCCCAACTTACTTTAATAATAATTTTTTAAACAGAAATACACCTAAAATTATCTGGTATGTATTGGGTAATAAAGCCTCACTTTATTTTAATGATTGAGGATAATCTATTGCTAAACTGTTAAAGTTCTATTAGAGGTAATTTGTTTGATCCTAATTTCATGAGGAACAAAACTTTAAAGACTGGATCTATACCTAAGAATTGATCAAACCCAGGCACGGTGAAAAAAGTCAGGCGAACTCTCTTCAAGATCAATACTGATCATTCCAATATTGATTGGTCTACAAGGCCAGATATGGATTGTGAAGCCAGAGGAAATTATTAGCTCAGCCTGATTCTGCAGCCAGTGTAGAAGTGGCCCAGAGAAAGTGAAACCACAAAAGCCTTCTGATGTGTCAGATAAATTAAATTAATTTAGAATCCTACCCTTCAACTTTTCTTTGATTATTAATTCTTCACTTTACTTTCTGAAAAAGATTTTGCTTTTAATTCTGCTTTTGGGGGGCTCAGAAATGACTACGTTATTTCTGAATGTTTCCTGTATCCATTTTCTAAAGAGTAAGTCTGAACTACTTTCATAGCACAATAGTGGGGATAGGGCTCCCCCTATGCTGAATTAAGAATCAGAATGTAAAATCCAGACAAGGAAAATTGGTAGACTCAGACTATTGCATGAGAAGGGACAAGATTGTAATATATTGAAATCTTATAACATAAATCATAATATTATTATCTAATATGCATCTTCCTGAAATTTGAAAGCTTTTATAATGAATAGATGCCTTTAAATATCCTGTGGAGTATAAAATGTTAATTTATTTCCATCTGATTATGATCTATTACTAGAATTGGAATGCACCAAAAGTAGGACTGTGAGATACTAATAGAGGAGACGGTGTGCTTTTGTGGCCACTTAAAATACAGTAGGTAAATACATTACTGAGGTTTCTTTTATTAGTTTCTTACGCCAGTTCCCACACTGATACATGGAACTGTGGAGTGCAGTGATTGGTCGTCAGCCAAGGACAGTAAAGTAACGTAATCTGGGTACTCAACGTAGCAGAGTTCTGAATACGCAGCAAAGCACATGCTTCTAATATTCTGCTTACAAGTAATGACATTGGACTCGTATGTAGAGTTATACATAATATCTGCTTCTAGATATAAAGTAGAGCAAATAGTCTTCAGAATTAGAAAGGCAAAATCCTATTTCAAAACCTTTTTTTCCAAGTTAAGGGAAAGATGCAGAAGAATATTCCTATAGAACTCTCAGCATCGAAGCCACGGCACCGCAGTGTGGGAGACGTGATCTGATGACGCCTGCAAGACAAAAGATGTAGATCACATTATTCATGGATACCACCTGCTGGTGGACATGCAGCGTTGCTACACAGAGAAGGGCACAGAGGGGAAACACACAAAGAAATCAAAAAGCCAGAGTATGCTGAATAGAGAAATACAATATTTAGAAAAGGGTGAGTGAAAATGAGTAGACTTTAAAGCAAGCTGATGGCAATATCTCGTTCCCTCAAGAACCTTGCTAACAAATTTCTATTTAACCCTTTTTAATTTTTATGGATGTTGACTTTGTCTTTGAAACATCTATAGTAGTAGTAGTGACATGTAACAATTGTCTCCGCTTTACAGCTTTTTAACCACTTATAATTGCACATGAATCTAAGCTTTGTAAGCTGTTAATTCTTATACCTACAGCAATGATGCATAAGGGGTGCAATTTTGCCCCCATCCACCCATCCAAGGGGAAATTTGGCAACATCTGGAGACATTTTTAGTTGTCACAACTGGGGAGATGTTATGGACATTTTGTGGGTAGAGGCCAGGGATGCTGCTAAAAATTTTGCAATGTACAGGACAGCCCCCATGATAGAGTATAATGTGGCCCCAATGAAAATGGTGTCAAGCTTGAGGAATCCTGACCTAAAGGAACCAATTAAAAGAAAAAAATACACAATACAAGGTTAAACCACAGCATTTACACCTGCCGACATTTATTTTATTTATTTGATATACTCTTATGTAGTGGTTACTATATGTTCAGTGCTCTTCTAAGAGCTTTATAAACATTAACATATTTGATTTTCACAACAATCCTAAGAGATATATATTATTAATAGGCCCATTTAAAAATGAAACATAAAACAGTTAAATAGCTTAGCCAAGATGTCACCACTAGTGAGTGGAGTAGCCATAATTTGAATCTATGAAGTCTAGCTCCCTAGTCGATTCCCCAAACTATGCAACTACACTGTCCATTTTTTAGTGAACATATTCTTTTAATCTAAGCAGACATTCAAACATAGGATTGCCATTTCCATAATTGCCTTGCCCGCATTGGTCTTTTCTGCCAGAACTTGATAAACTCAATGGTCATCAGTTACTGCATGCTTTAGTTTCCCTGTTTCAACGGGGTAGGTTGGTGTAGTGGGAAAATAAACCTTGGGTTTTGGAATTTAAAAGATCTGTGTTCAAACTCTATCTATCCTAACCCTTAATTCTGTGACTTTCATCAACAACTTTCTGAGCTTCAGTTTCCTTCTTGTAAAATAGTTAATACTTGCGGACTTGTAAGGAATAAAGATAAGTCATGCTAGTGTGTCTAGCACATAGAAGGCATTAAAAGCCATAGTAGCCAGTAAAAATGGCTTCTATTTTTATGCTTAATAGATTTGAACTTCTTACCAATATCTTACTGTTTCCGGATTCCCTCTTCCTTGGACTTCTCTACTTCATTGCCCGCCAAAGTCTGAATATCTAGTTCTAGAAAGATTCTGTCCCTCCCAGTCTGCCCCACTAAATGAAATTAATATTCCATTTCCTTGTCTGTGTAATGAGTAAAGTCACTAGAATAGTGTATATGGAAATGCATCTTTTTATGGTTGTGGTTTGAATTGCTTAAAAAATATTTCTGTTTACCTCATTGCTATGTTGATGTCTTTATCTTAGCCAGTTCAGATATAAATTCGTATGTTATTCCTCTAACTGACACAACTCTCAACTCTGGTCTCAGATAAAATAACTTTGCAAATGATTCAATTTGTGTTTATAATGTCAAATTTGACTCATTAGGTTGCCAGAAGTAGAAAACCAACTCAAGCTAGCTTAGAAAGAAAATTAGATCGTGTATTAATTCATACCACTGGGAATTTCAGAAATACAGCAAGGTCTTGGGGTTTTACATGTCGCTAGACAGAGGACATTGCCTCTTTGGTCACCGCTTAGAAACATCTGTCTCCACTGGCTTTCTCTTTGGCTTCTTCAGAATAGACAAGATGATAAGTGGTTACCACAAGTCCAAACACCTGTATCACCCCTTCTCAACTATTTTCCATAACATTGTACCTACAATGGCTAGAGTAACAGAGGAAAACCTATAGGACAGAGTTCAAGGTTATAAAAGGGGTCTATTGTGATGTAACCCAGCATGGACTAAGAGATGACACAAGAGAATATCTCTCTATAGGCAGATAAATGTGTAAATGCTATATCACCAGCTATTTTATTGATCAACATAGTAAGTTGATAAATATTTCTTTGAATGGATAAAAAAATTAATGACAATCTTTATTTGCAATGATAGAAGAATGCTGGTTTTCAGATTCTCCACTCAAAGACCATGCCATCTTGGGGGCTTCTGCTCCTCTCTCCTCTGCTTTCAAGAGCTGAGAACCCTCTCTCCTACCCCCTATCTAATGATATAACTAGAAGTGATTAAGAATTACTAACAACCCGGGCAAGAAGACTGACTTTTCTAGAGGCTAGAAGAAACAAAGGTGATATAAGAAGAGTATAGAATTTAGAACTAAAGACAAAAGCATGAGGACCAGTGGAATGAGTAAGAGAAACCACTCATCTTCATCACCCTGTGGACCCTGTATGCGCTGGAATGCAACATTAGAAGCTGAAGTAGAAGACTACTACTTGCAAGAGCTTAGCCACTTGAAAGTGGCTTGAGGAGACACCTAGAAATGACAGTAAAGAGTTCCATCCCTTAGAAGCCACTTAAAGGCCTTGATCATGTGAATCTGTGAAATAGCCACTTCTCTGTTTTGATTTAGGAAACAAAAGAATTTGAAGAATTGCAATTGCTGAGGCTGTATTTTCCTTGTCCTATTATAAGATTCATGAATATACACTTTAGAATTAGAGTTATATGCAAAATTATGATGACACATGCAATTATTTAGAAGAAACATTTTTTTTTAATTAGAATGCCTCTTGTCTTATGTCAAATGCTTATAGTAGATAACCAGAAATGAAAATTCATGAACTTTTTCTTTCTAGTTACCAATGGATTAGGTAATGAAAATAGTTCTGACTGATTTAGACTAACCCGTTGCTATCACTTATTAAGTAGTCAACATTTCCATAGTGTTCTCCCAGGTATTTTTAGTCTCCGAAAGAAGAGACAAGCAGGCTAAGCCATTCATGCCTTCAAAAGGGTAAACTTTAATATAACAAAATGATCAAAACACAAATTCTATTTAAATACCCTATAGAGGAAGCATATTTCTGAAATTACTTTTTAATTTAGCAGTTACATAGTTGAACAGTGAAGTACAATTATAGTGATATCATTTAGTAGAAGATTAATATAATCTCTATTTTATGAAAGATTTTTTTTAGAATCTGTATTGGCTTTTACCTTTAAATATGATAAATATTAAAATACATTTCCCCCGAAAAAAACTCTCTTCAAGAGTTATGCGTAAGCTCACCAAATACAGCATTAGTTTCTAACATGTATGTCCTAAATAACTTTATGAATGTTATGTTACCCTCATTGTGTTTCTTGTGCTCTTCCACAATATTTTATAGACTGACTTTGCTAATCAGTACAGGAACATACAGGAACTGATCAGCAAACTCTCTTCAACTCTTGCTTATTAAACTTCACAAGTATCATCAATAATTCCCCATGATATATTATTAAGACCACTTAATTAGCTTGTCATTTTATTTAAAAAGTGTATAACTTCAAAAACTCTTCATGCATTTACCATAGTCATTTGAGGAAACTTTTAAAACTCCATTTTAATCTTTTGAGTTTCCCTCTCTAACCTTGCCAAATACAGTAATAACAAACCTCTGCAATAATTAACTTTAAACAAATTTACTCACTCTTTAAAACAAGTTTGCAATGTTTCAGATAAGCATTTGGGAAATGTAAAAAGACGTTGGGCATTCTTGAAAGTAATTTTTTCTAAAACTGACTTAATAAATTCTCTGGTGCATGAACCTTGCATTAATACCAGTATAAATACATACCACCACCTCTTCTATTACAATAAGGCTTAATGATTGTGGTCTTTGGGTAACATTAAAGATTTATTTTAAGTAAGTAGAACCCAGTATCTTTTTTGAACACTTAATATTTTTTTATTTGGAGGCAGGGTGAGGGATTCTTTACTCTGTGATCATTTACATCAGATTAATTCTAATGAGTATCCTCCCTTAAAGTAAATGAATTAACCTTATCATTAAACCCTGTTTCGTCATAAATGCACTTTGAGGTCTTGATTATCTGAATTATATATACTACATTACAGCACATTGGGGAAGTCTAAATGAGAAAAATAATCTTCCACTATGTCACCAGCAGTCCCTGACTTACTCATTTACACCATCTTCCTGCCCTACCCACATTCATTTTAAGCAGTTGTCATAGAATTGTGAACATCCCAGGTTCCATGACAGGAATATAAGAGGACATCTTTCATCAGACGGACCTCTTTGAATCATTCTGCCCAAAGCTCATGAGCATATCTTTTAAGTAACTCTTTTTTCTGATTTTATTTTTCTTTAAAGAAACCTATTACCATGAATGTAGCTCACCCAGCACAAGTCTTCACGGTTGGTTAACATCCATCTTCCCAACCAATGGTGTTCCATTTTTCTTGGTTCTACATTTGACATCCTACATAGATTTTGATCAAGTTCCATTATAACTCTTTATAACATCCTTAAAAATCACATGACTGAAGAAAATATTCCTCCAAAATAGTTCAGACAAGACATAAACCCAACAGTTGGTCACTAAAAAGGGGCATTTTCATGACATCTTGACTCCATTTCTGAGGAATGGAAAGCTCAACCAGATGATACACAAAACAGCAAATTCTATTATGTACTATTCCAATCGTTTTTACGTTTTTAATTTTTTCTAATATTCACAAAACCCAATGCTATAAATACTGTTATTAATCCCATTTTGCAGATAAGACAAACACAGAAGAAATAGGTTAAGCAACTTTCCCAACTCAAGAAATCTGGCTCCAGAGTCTGTGGTTGTGATCACTGCACACATTGCCCTTTTACATGGTTAACATTGCCTACTTTAACTCATTTTCTAACACAGACATCCACAGGATGTAGTCACATTTGAGAATAGCTAAATACACATAAACAATGCCAGTTTGAAATTTTCTAAAAATCTAGAATAAATGAAAAAAAACCCAAAGATTACATTTTCAATACTTTAGATTTTAAAAAGAATTTTTGGCATTTGTAATTCACCTTCAGAACTATTTAAGAATATTGAGGGGATTGTTAAAGTATAAAACAGTAATGTTTCATTTAATTATAGCCTTATTACATGGGACAATAGACTAGAAGTTAGAAGAAAAGTCAGAATACCCAGCTCTGGTCTTGGAACTGCTGATAGATAGCTATGTTTTTAGATAAGTCACTTTCTTTCTAAATCAGTTTTTTCATCTAACACAAAAACTTTTTTTCTGAACAAACATATAGGTTTTGTTTACCTCACTGATTTTGTCTAAAGACAAATGGTAAAATGTATGGGAACACCCTGTAAATTGTACACTGGTCTATATAGTGCTATACACAATGGAAGTTATTATAGAATATGGTTAAGTGCAAGTTATTGTGTTTTTTTATACATTCCCTAGCTATATAACCTTGGCCACGTTCTTTAACCTCTCTAATATTACATTTCCTCAACTGTAAAAAGTTACAAAAGAATGTACTAATAGAACTGACTTCCTAGTAATTTTGTTCATCTTATATGAGATTAGTTTGAGTTTCCTCAGAGGCAGGTCCTAAGACATGAATTCAAGTGCAAGTAATTTAGTAGAAGCTATGGAAGTAAGACAAAGAAGGGAAGGAAGCAATAAAAGGTAAATTATCAGGGAAATTATTAACCTGGGTTAATAGAATTTAATTCTGCTGCGGCACTCTGAGGAGTGGTATAGAACTTATACCTCAGGTATCTATAAATACATATGATCTTTTTGTTTTATTTGGACAATTTCTATTAACCTCAAGTTGATTGATCCTCTCATTTCTCGTGTCTAGTCAGTTACCAAACCCATTAAGTGAATTTTTATTTTTGATAGTATGTTTTTCACTTCTAGAATTTCTACCTGATTCTTTCTTATAGTTTCCATTTCTCTGCTTAAAGTCTCCATCTGTTCACATCTCTTCTCTACCTGTCCTGGTCACTGTTGCTACATAATAAATTACTCACATACCTACCTGCTGAAAATATCCATTTTAATTTGCTCATGATTTTGTGGTGACTCAGGAAGGTTCCACTTTTGTGATCTTTCATGGCATTTTAGGAAGGTGTCAGCTGGGGTTGTAGTCATCTGAAGGCCTAACTGAGATGGATATCAAGATGTCTCAACACATAGTGGACAACTGGTCCTGGATGTCACCTGGAAGTTCAGCTAGGGCTATTGGACCAAGTATCTACATGTATCCTCTCCAGGATGGCAATCTAAGGGTAGTCAAACATCTTACCTGGCATCTGGCTTCCCCCAGAGGAAGAATTCTAAGAGGACCAGCAGAAAGCTACATGATCTTTTCAAATACAGGCTCAAAAGTTGTACAGGATCTCTTCTGCCTTTGTCTGTTGTTTGAAACAGATAAAAGCCTTTCCATATTCAAGGGGACATAAAATAAACATCAACTTTCAATGAAGAGTGTCAGAGTTCTGGCACCATATTTTCAAATGACCATACCACTTTTAACTCTAAATTATTTAATATATTTTTCATAGTTATTTTTAAAGATCTTTTCATCTAATTCCAGTATCTGTGCTATCAGTGGGTTTGCTTCAACTTCCTTCTCTTGAATGTGGGTTACATTACCCTGCCTCTTTATATATTCTGCAATCTTTAACAAAATAACAAATATTGTGTCTAAAAGGAGCAGCATGGATTAATGCAGATAAAATTACCATAAGAAATGACATGCTGCTTTCTCAGACAGGCTAGTAGGTTGGGCTACAGCATGGGTATAATCTATAGTTGTATAATCTGTCTTGGTTTTATTAAAGCTTTAGTTGGATCCAAATCCCCACTGGATTCACATATTTTGGTGGTGATAGTAAATCTTTCCTGTGCACAGAAATATACTGAAGATCTCTTTGTACAGTCCAACTGTCAGCTTTATGCCTTACTGGGAGTCTTTGCTTTATAATTCTCTGTCCTTCCTAGGCCCCAGTTTTCCACAGGCTTATACTTGGTGAAGGTTGCATTCACCTCAGGGGGATCTCTCTGAGCTCTCCTGCTCTGCTCTTGGCCTCCAGCAGCCCACTGCCTTGTGCTTAGTGAGGGCTGTGTGCCTCAGGAGTATACCTCTTAGCTTTCTTTCCCTCTTCCTAGCCTTTCCACACTGTCACTGTGTCTTATGGGAAAGAATTTATAGGTTTGCGTGGACTTGCTCTGTGACTAGGATTGTCAGAAACATAATAACTCATTGTTCTCTACATATAGCCATTAAAAGTTTCTCCTTCCTCTTATCTTTTGGAAGGTTTCCCCTTCTCCCATCATGGTGCCAGGATGACAGCAGGCAGAAACATCTTCTCTCCTAAAAAGGGCTAATTCCTTTCTAGAATTTAGCTCATTTGGATTCCTTTACATTGTCAGCTCTCTAAAGAGTTTCTGAAATACTATAATTTCATAGTAGTTTATATAAGGATTTTTGTTGTTAGGAATGGAAATGATGGTCTTTTCTAATGCTCTACATCAGTGATCTAAATCAATGCTTCCGATTTACTATCTTGCATGATGGGATGCAGTTTTAAGCAGCTTTCACATGGCCTTTCCCACTATAATGGGAGATTTTCAATGGAGAAAACATTCCTTGCTACATGTAGCAGAACCTCACTTCACAATGCTAAGGGTCTGCAAGGTGGTTCTCCTATTGGGGCTCTTTGGAGACCCACTCATTATACAATTTGACAACATATTCCTGGTGCAAGGCCATGAATGTCTACTTTTGCTCATATGAAGTAAATGTGAATTGCTTCTGATCCTCTTTTTTTTGATTAGGATAAAAAGAAACACTCTTGTCAGATCAAGAGCCTTATGCTCTGTGCCAGAATTATCTGTTCTAGTAAACATATCACATCTTAATTGTAATTGGGGCTATCAATTTTTTAAGTTTTCAGAAATGCACCATCTACCATGGTCCATCTGGTTTTTTCAGGGGCAATATCAGCATTCTTTAGTTTTTTAATGTGACACTAATGTCTGACATTCTACCTATGATGCTTCCGATTTACTATCTTGCATGATGAGATGCAGTTTTAAGGGGCTTTCACATGGCCTTTCCCACTATAATGGCTATTATTCCAAAGGTTAAGGAATCAATAAGAGAGTTCTGTCAGCTGCTAAATATATCTATCCTTTTAAGCACATAGGTATTAGAGAAATAATCACATTGATCCATGGACCCATTGAATCGACTGTCAGCTGGGCTTAGATCATATGGCTCTATTTTGCACCTGGATTCAGTACACATTCATGCTTACAAAGAAGTCATCATAGTATTTAGGCATCTCAGAGACAACTTCTGAGGCAAAGTGAATTAACTATCTATTGCAGTACAACAAATTATCCCAAAATAGCAGCAGATTTAAAACAACCAACATTTATCACCTCACCTAATTTCTGAGTGTCAGGATCTCAGAAGCAGCTTAGCTGTGTGATTCTGGGTTAGGGCCTTTCATGAGGTTACAGTCAAGGCATTGGTTGGACTGGAGTCAACTGATGGTGTGACTGGGGCAGGTATTCTGCTTGCATGATGGCCGACTCACAGGGCTGTTGGCAGGAGGCCCCAGTTCCTTGCCACATGGACTGTTCCATAAAGCTAGCTGCCTGCAGAGCATTTGAGCCAAGAGAGACCACAAGGAGTAACCCAAGATGTCTGTTACTCCTACACACAAACTGTCATTTCTACCATATCCTATTGGTTAGAAACAAGTTACTAAGTCCAGGTGAAATAAAGCAGGGGGGTTGCCTAAATCGGAGGATAACTGGATGTTGGTGAACATGACTGGTGATGACCACAGCTCTTAAGAATCAAAGCCTAGTCCTAAAGGAAGCAGGGCCTAGGGTTGTTGCCACAGTGATAGATGGATGAGATAATGACAAAATTTAGAGTCCTGCGGGGCTAGTCCCAAGGGAAGTGGGGTGATAAGGTATAAACTTAGAGGTCACAGGGCCTGGGGGAAAGACATCAGACCTAAGAGTTTCCCTATCCTTCTGTCACCTTTTCCAGTGAGTCGGAGAAGGTCCGATCCAACACCTATGCATTTATCGTCACCATCCTAGCACTCACTTCACGTTTCCTATCCGACTAGCCACATTATCTATTCATATCACTAATTGGTAGATCTTATTCCACAGCTGCCCGCACTTTGTCTACAGAAGAAGCAATGCCTGAAACTCTGCTGAGCCTCTTCTGAACTGTCCGTGAGTGTATCCTTTTTATATAGCCAAGGGTGCATCCTTGATGCCTATAGAAGTGGTCATAGTAAGGAAAGAAAGATTTCCTAGCTATTGTACTTGGGAAGATGGGCAGTGATAAAAACCATCTTTGTTATTTGCTACCCTTCTGCTAACGAGTAAAACTGATTAATGAAATTCTCTGTTTTCTCCATCATGCTAGATGTTTGAAAATGTATTTATTAAGGAAATAAGTGTGTTAAGCTTCTAATAATCCCATTCATTTCCATCACTACCAGTAGAGTATCTTTCAAATGAAGTGTGAAGAGAAGATCCAGACCTTCTGAGATCATTAGTGATTTCATTAGGCTTTCCATGAGATTGACATTGCTAACCCCAGTGCCTTGTTCATTCAAATGAAAGTAATTACATTCTGTCTCAGTCGCCTTTTTGAATTTGTAATCTCCCAGGAAAAATGATTTCTTTTTTTGACATGCTGGGCTATGATTTTGTGCGTTTTAGAGAGTTTCTAAGTTTGTCAACAGCTTTAAATTTTACATGAAAGTTTTGACTTTTAACCAAGACAGAAAAAAAAAAAGATGGAAAACACTTTTTCAAGAAATCATAGTTAAGAGTGCTGCCAAATGACACAACATTTTCAGCATTGACTTTTTGTGTGTATAGATGGATATTACCAGTCTCCATGATCCCACATAAATAATCATCGAAATACAGTTAAATATAGCAAGTTTCTTGGAATATTAGTCTAAAACCTGGAAGGTCTGGGGCAGATTTTTCTCTAAGAAAAATACAATTAACTCTTTGAAGTGCAGTAATAGGGCCAGTGGAAAACAGATCATTTTTAACTGTCTCTGCTTTATGACTTGCCTGAGAGTTTTAGGTTTTGTCTAACCAGCAGTTTCCCACTGAGAGAAAACTTCTTTCTGAGAAAGATGAGTTCATATCAGTCTCAACTCTCACACAGTGATTCTTCACACTATTATTTCAGTCTTTAATAGTATTCGTTACATTTAGGGGTGGCATTCTGCATCCTACTTTGTGACATATGACATAGAAAGGAGAGATAAGGAAAGCAAGAATGTAAGATATTAACCACAGAAATTTTGCCCTCGTAAATTATTAAATTCATCTTTCATTTACATTTTATTAATAGGGTATCTCTTTTCTTTGTGTTTCCTGCAAACCTTCTTGAGAGCAGACCTGTTGAGAAAGATGACATGGGGATGTGTTTCTAAAATTGACTCTAAAACCCTTGTTGGAAGTATCGTATTAATAAATATTCCTTGCATGGATCATCTTACTTTTCAAAAAGTTTATAGTGAGAGTGAACGTAAAAGAAGAGAAAGATACTGAAAATACATGATAAACAACACAACCTGGGCTCCAACCAATCAGAATGGATGTTATGACTAATAAGAACACTGGCCACAAGCAGTTAGTGCATCTATATCTGTGCCTACTGCAGAACTATGAAACCTGAAGATTGGAATCACCAGGTTAAATTTTAGGATGTAGGAATAATAATGAAGGCATGTGCATATTTTTTTAAACAGCTCAGGAAAGACTATATAATATAGGATTAAAAAATATAGTAACAGACATTACAATCTCATTCTCTTGCCAAAAAAAGTGAAAGAATCTTAAGATACTAAGATACATGACTTATTTGAATGTAGAAAAATGTTATATAATTACTAACATGGAAAAATAAAATCCATTTCTATTTCTCTTTAAATTCATATTAAAAGATTTTATTTTGTATGCAATGCATACACCAATAAATTCATGTCCCTTATCAGTAATCATTTCTCTATCAGATAACAGGATTTACATAGACATTAGTTTCATTTGAAAACTGATTTTGGCTTATGCTAGCAATAGATAATTTGGTGAAATCTCCAACTACGCAAAGAAGCCACCCATGATGGAAGGGGCTCATTAATGCCCCCTAACAGTGTATGGGATGCTAAGTAATTCCAAGAAACTGTCCAAATTTTTAAATGGAAAAATTAGGGTGACCATACAGGAATATGATATATTTTTTAAGTTATTTCAGAAGAGTACATTCCCTAAGCTTTCTTTTGTATACTCAAAATTCAAAGAATTCCATAGAATTTTCTAAGCCTTACATTGAATAAAAACAGGTCATGAGATTGCAAAAGAAAAATGGATGAGAAATGAAAATGAACTCACGGCCAACATCATATTGAATGGGGAAAAGTTGAAAGCATCCGCCCTAAGGTCTGAAATAAGACAAGGGTGCCCACTGTCACCACTTCTATCCAAAATAGTACTGGAAGTCCTAGCCAGAGAAATCAGGCAAGAGAAAGACATAAAGGGCATCAAAATCAGGAAGGAGGAGGTCAAATTATTCCTGTTGGCTAATGATATGATCTTGTATCTATAAAACCCTAAAGACTCCACTAAAAGATTCTTAGAATTGATAAATAAATTCCCAGATTAAAAATAAATAAAGCCTTAGGTTAAAAATCAATATACATTTTATTAATCCACTAATGTATTCATGGGCACTTGGATTGTTTCCACATCTTTGCAATTGTGAATTGTGCTGCTATGAACATTCGAGTACAGATTTTTTTTTTATAGAATGTCTTTTTTTCCTTTGGATAAATACCCAGTAGTGGGATTGCTGGATCAAATGTGGTATATGTGTACCATGGAGTATTACTCAGGCATAAAAAATGACAAATAACCTCTTGTATTATCCTGGGTGGAGCTGGAGCCCATTCTTCTAAGTATAACAAGAATGGAAAAACAAGCACCATATGTACTCACCATCAAATTGGTACTAATTGATCAACACTTATGTGCACATATGGAAGTAACATTCATAGGGTGCTGGGCACGTGGGAGTGTGGAGGAAGGGATGGGTAAATTCACACCTAATGGGTGAGGCGTGTGCTGTCTCAGTGTTGGGCATGCTTGTAGCTCTGACGGGCAGCGCAAAGGCAATATATATAACCAAAGCGTTTGTACCTCTGTAACACTCTGAAATTTAAAAAGAAGTAAAGAAATTTCCGTATCTCCTCCTATCTAATATTTTTGCATGAGTTTATGTTCTGTTTGTTTGAGTTAAAAGAAAGAGCACAATTGAAAAAAATCAATATACACAAATCAGTAGCATTTCTATATACTAGTAATGGTGAAGCTGAGAGTAAACTCAAGGACTCAATATTATTTACAATAGCTACAAAGAAAATAAAATACCTAGGAACACACATAACCAAGGAGATGAAAGATCTCTACAGTGAGAACTACAAAATACTGATGAAAGAAATTGTAGATGACACGAACAAATGTAAAAACATCCCATGCTCATGGCTTGGTAGATTCAATATTGTTAAAATGTCCATACTGCCTAAAGTGGTTTATAGGTCCAACATAATCTCCACCAAAATACCAAAACCATATCTCACAGGTCTAAAAAAAATACTATAAGTTTCATTTGGACCAAAAAAAAAAAAAAAATCTTAAGCAAAAAGAAAAATCTGGAGGCAACACATTATCTGACTTCAAATTATACTACAAGGTTATAGTAACCAAAACATCATGGTAGTGGTATAAAAGTAGAGACATAAACCAATGGACAGAATAGAGCATCCAGAAATAAAACCATCTACTTACAGCCGACTGATCTTCAACAAAGCAGACAACAACATACACTGGGGAAAGGAAGCCCTATTCAATAAATTGTGCTGGAAAAATTGGATAGTCACATGCAGAAAAATGAAACAGGACACTAATCTCTCACCATACACAAAAATTAAATCAAGATGGATGAAAAACTTAAATGTAAGCATGAAAACATAAAAATTCAAGAAGAAAATGTAGGAAAAACTCTTAGGACGTCAACCTAAGCAAAGAATTTATGACTAAGAACCCAAAGGCAAACACAGCAACAACAAAAATAAATCAATGAGACCTAATTAAATTAAAAAGCTTCTGCCAGCAAAGGAAATAATCAACAGAGTAAATAGACAACCTACAGAATGGGAGAAAATATCCACAAACTGTTGTCTGACAGAGGACTAACAACCAGAATTTACAAAGGACTCAAACAAATCAACAAGAAAAAAACAAACAACCCCATCAAAAAGTGAGCAAAAGACACGAACAGAAGTTTTTCAAAAGAAGATAGACAAATGGCCAAAAAACATATGAAAAAATGCCCAACATCACTAATCATCAGGGAAACAACAAATTTAAACCATGAGATACCAACTTACTCCTATCAGAATGACCATTATTAAAAAGTCAAAAAACAATAGATGCTGGTGTAGATGCAGAGAGAAAGGAACACTTGTACACTTTTAGTGGGACTACGAATTAGCACAATCTCTATGGAAAACACTATGGAGATTCCTCAAAGAAATAAATGTAGATTTACCACTCGATCCAGCAATTTCAGTACTAGGTATCTACTGAGAGGAAAAGAAGTCATTTTATCAAAAAGACAGCTACACTTGAATGTTTATTGTGGCACAATTCTCAGTTGTAAAGATGTGAAATCAACCTAAGTGGCCATCAATTCATGAGTGGATAAAGAAAATGTGATTTTATATATATATATATGTGTGTGTGTGTGTGTGTGTGTGTGTGTGTGTGTGTGCGTGTGTGTGTGTATATATATATATATATATACACCATCCCCCATGGAGTACTACTCGACCATAAAAAGGAATGCAATAATGTCATTTGCAGAAAATTAGATGGAACTGGATACCACTATCCTAAGCGAAGTGTCTCAGGAATGGAAAAACAAAGACCACATATTCTGACTAATAAGTAGGAGCTAAACAATGAGTACACACAGGTATAAAGAGAGTAAAGGACATTGGAAACCAACAAGGGGATGGGTGGAAGGGGGACGAGGGACAAAAACTTACCTATTTGGTACAATGAACACTATTCTGGTGATGGGCACACTAAAAGCCCTCACTTAAGCATTATACAGTGTATCCACATAACAAAAACATTAGTACCCCCTTATTATTTTGAAATTTAAAAAAATGAAAATAGTCACTTAGTGAACCCTCGACAGTTTAAATCATTGTTTGAGAAAGTAACAAACTTGTCATTTGACCTTCCATCATGCCTGGTCACTCTTTAGATATTCCCAAGTAGAGAATATGCTTTGTCTAAAAGATTTCTCTTTGTGAGATCCTAAACAACTTATGTTGTAATCAACAGGCCTGTAGAAAACTGATGAGTGTGTATTCTGAACAATGGCATATTTCATTTTTCCCTTCTTACTGTCTTTGGTAGCACTCATTGGTATATCAAACTTTTTACTTGTAGGAAATTAATATTTATAACTCTCTTGCCACATAGTTGTGTGTCTGTCTATAAAGATGGCAGTTTTCTTGAGTTGAATCATTGAACCTTTTGTAAAGAATAATATTTACAAAATTATATTGTAAAAAATGACTGTTTTTCAATCTTTTCCACCAAAATTAGTGTAAAAAATACACTTTTCATCATGATCCATAAAGATATGTACATGCTTACATATATATGTAATTGAAATAAAGACACTATGCAATTCCAAAGACTGATATCCTCTATTCAATTGTAGTTGGGTCACTTAACCTGCTATATTTGAAGTTTTAATTTTAATTGCTTGTCTAGACTTACTAAATCAATATCCCAACACATCTATAAGTTGTGTTCTTCAATTTGGAAAACACTGCTGTAGACAATCTCCCAAAATATTATCTACACCCCTGATCCAAATGGGAAGAAATCCAAGAAAAGCAGCTTTCTCCTAGAGATAATGAGTTCTCTAGAAAAAATGCCCCCCTTCCTCTGGGATAACTCACTAAGCCAAGTGAAGTAGGAAGCTGTTTCAGGTACAAGGACATATCTAGCTAAATGCCTTTAAACAATCCCTAAAGCTTGATGGCAAAAGCCTAGAACCTCACAACGTTGTAGGAAATCTACAGTACTACACTTGAATTCATCATGTAGCTCCTCTTTATTGCTTCCAGAGATGAAGTTATACATTAAATGTGGAGGGACCAAAGGAGCTAATTGTCTCTTTGCCCAAAATAAGGCTTTGAAGGAGACTTCTTAAGGGCTAAGAGATATCAGTATGAACCTGATATTGCAATATTATTGTCAACATAGTGATATATGTATATCAATGTGAAAGAGGAAGGGCATTACTACGCATAACTGATGGAGGCAAAAGCTACACCACATGGGCCCATGGTACTGTCAGCCTACCAGAACACAGTATCTTTTTTTTTATAAAAAACTATTTGGAGCATTTACCTAGTGCTTAAACTGATCAGCATTTATTTCATTTAAATTTGCATTTGCTTTTTTTTATATTCTGCAGTCTTTTTGTACCACAATTTCCTAAGCATGCTTTTTCTATTTTAATCTTATACCCATGTATATATTCTTTTTAATTACAAATTAAAGTTTTATGGCCCCTGAAGCCTGTCAAAAGAAAAACCACACACAATAATGTTATTCTTCTCTTACTAAATAAAAGGCAACAAAACAGCATGACTAGAAGATTTTTCCTCATTTAAAATATTTTTTTCTGGGCACAATATTATTCATAGGGTCAGTATAAGGATTTAGTGGCATGCTTTACTTACTGGGGTCCATTATCTGGCATTATGCATTATCTCTGACTATGGCTTATGTTCTAGTAAAAAGATAGTAAAGAAATCACTTTTTAGAACCATGGTATCTTATTGAGACTTTTGAAGTATTCATGAATATTGAAGAGAGAACTTAGGATCCCCAAAGTTTTAATGTGCCCATATTAAATAAAGAAGAGAGTCTCTTCTTCCTAGTAGGCTTAATGTGTGGAGAGGAAAGACCAAGAAACAAGGAAAAGAAAAAAAATTCAATAATACAAGCTATGCTAAATTTGATACAAAACATGTCTAGTCATTCCAGGCAAGTACATTTGATACACCTTAAAATTCTAATCAACTGAAAACATTTATGCAAACACCAGGATCATCTTATTGCATGGTCTTATGTACAAAAAAAGAAGACATTCACAGAGATAGGGTATGAATATACCTTCATTTCCCAACGAGATGCAGGAAAAAGAAATAGATCATTTTGCTGTTTTATAAAAGTATTTTAGTAGACTATCTCAGCTAAATTTATGATTTATTTATTATTAAAATATTTTTATTTAACAGGGTATAATTTGGTCAAATCTGCCCCTAGCTCATTTTAAATAATTACTTATTCAACAACTAACATGATATTTATCTTACATCCTCTGACATCCAAATGTTTATTATACATTTAAATGAAAGATATTTGATATTCTAATAATACTGAGTTTGTTTAGGTATATAACTACTGCTTCTAGCAAGAAAGACTTAAGTAAAATGAATCTGGATAGAAAAAAATATGTATTTGATGTGAGTTGAACTTTAAATATATATATTCCAGTGTGATGTGTGTGTGTATGCTTACAGTGGCACAATTTTTGTAGCATAAAATAAGTGATCTTTAGTTTAAGACAGCATTCACAACTGTTGAAGTTAAGTCTTCTCAATAGTAATATGGAGAGTCTTAGAGCTAGCTGGATATTGGGAAAAAAAACTTAATTACTTTAGTCTTAAGAGAGACTCTACATCATTTCTCACAAAGACACTTCAAGTCATGTGTGACTTGCTTCCAAATACTATAGGTCTATATTATTAATCTTTGAATGCCAGGCCAAAAATTAGGATTAAAAATCTCCCAACTGCAAACCTTTGTCTTTAATCATTAGCAATTATTTATGTTATAAACCTGATAGAAAATCTGAGTTTGCTCTTTTTCGTTCTAAGAGGTTTTTAAATTTAATTATAGAATTTTTGCTCATTTTCTTAGACTATGTAAACCATAGTGTTTTAGTATCATGAAAAGGCATCCATTGAGTGAACAGGAAGCATTAACAGACATATGCCCTTTGCCATAAATGAGCCATGTTTGACAAGCTCTGTTTAGACACTTCATGTAGCTTCTAAGGTCTATGTGAGGTCTAGCCAAGTCCAAGTAAGTAGGTATTGGACACAATCTAACATTCCATTTTTTTCTGGTTTGTCTTTCTTTGGGGCAGTGAGAGTGGCTTTTCATTGCACTGGAGTTGCAAATTCTGGGAAGACTTATGAATGATCAAAATGAGACGCATAGCCTGCTTTGACTTGAAGCTGTTTGGACCCACAAGATTAGGAAAAAGAACACCTTCACACAGGCCAGCCTGGAGTGCTCAGATCTTCAGACAAAAACCCCAGTTAAAATAAAATATTGCCTTGCTTATTTTGTTCCTTTTATATAGATTTCTCTTGGGAGCCACCTAGGAGTTAGGGGTGTTTGGACTAAATACTGTTACAGCATTCAGTCCAAACATTAAGCATCTGGTATTGTTTCAGAAAGCCAGAAAGTACACTCCTAGGAATGGACATTTGGAGAACAAGTTATACTGTGGACAGAATCCTGTGGCTTCTTGCTTTAAGCATCAAAAGTAAAGCATAGTTTTCTGATATTAATAGGATTGGGAACCAGATAATTCTGGGGTTTTAAATTATAAGATCATTTAAAAACCTGCTGAATGAGAGTCACTTGGAGGGAATAGGAATCTGGCCATGACCAGAACTAAGATTTGTTTAGGGGAATACAGGGAACTTATTCTTAAGCCTCAGACCAAAGAGGAACCTACTGTTCTTGTGGCTCAGATCCCACATGGAGTCGGCAAAGTTCTTGAATGTTAAATCATCAGTGGTATCAGTGGTATTTGTTTCTAGAGTTAAGGGAGTCTCAGTCCAAACCAGGGACGTGGATATTGGTTGGTGTCAAGGATTTTATTAACCTGATTTATTTTGTTTTGCTTTTTTCTATTTATTGACTTTTTAAAAATTATCTCTGAGAAATTTTATATTTCCACATGGGAAGTCAGGTTCTGTTCCAGTTAGGAAAAAAATATGTACTAGAAAAAGAATATTGTGCTATGGTAAAAATATATTTTCATTTATTCAACAAATGTTTGTTGAGTACCTACTATGTGCTAAAGTAGTAAAGTTCATTCATAGCCCAAGACAGTTCAGGAGATGTGAAGAGTAGGGTATAGCACGAGACCTGGGCAAAGGATAGATTGTTTCTGATTTGGCCCTGAGGGACCAGTCTCCTGATGGAAGCTCTGGAACCATAGCTTTTGGCAGCATAAATTTAACAAGCTCCTTCAGGCTTCCAAAAGATTATAGAGAAGGTTGGATAATAGCACAATTGACCTCTTATTGTGAGATTTCTTTCAAATGTCTCTTAACTTCTGGAAGATTGAGTAATAGCCTGGGAAAGCTAAAACCAGGAGATTCTCTTTCTTTTTCTCTATATTTCTCCTGTCTACTTTTTTTCCTCAGATAACAACTAATGCTCTTCAGCTATCAACTTCAGTCTGGACCTAGATTTCAATATGTACTGATTTGGGGAAACCTCTTTGCTTGGGAACTATTACCATATAAGAGAATCAGTATTTAGGGTATAAATTGTTACTTTTAGACTTGGGGGACTGGTTGGATTCTGTCGTTGGATTGTGGGGATATTTATAGTTAAATCACATAAATATTATTCCAACACTATAGTCCTGTGTTGTGTTGACATTCTATAATCTTAAAGAGTTAAAACATAGGAAAGCCTGGTCATATTAGTTAACTATTGCTACACAGCAAACAACACCCAAACAACTTGTATTTCCTGTGACTCTATGGTTAGGCAATCTAGTCAGAGCTGGCTGAGACAACTTGTTTCTACTTGATACAGTGGCAGCTGGGCTCATTCATGTGTTTGTGGCCAGTTGGTAGGTGGGCCAGGGTCTGACTGGTCCTAGAGCCTCGCTTGCAAGAAGAGCCATTGGCTGGAGCTGTCAGCAGAGGCGCCTCAATCTTTTTCCACATGGCCTCTTCCTATGGCTGATTTAGACTTCCTTACCCCATGGCTGCGCGTCCACATGGGGCTGCCCAATCCATACATGTTTGTCCAGCCTCTGCTTGCGTCACACATGCTGGCCTCTTCCTATGGCTGATTTAGACTTCCTTACCCCATGGCTGCGCGTCCACATGGGGCTGCCCAATCCATACATGTTTGTCCAGCCTCTGCTTGCGTCACACATGCTGATGTTTAGTGAGACAAAGTAAGCCATGAAGATAACCCTGGAGTCAATTTGGAAAGGAACACACAAGGGCAGGGATAGTTAGAGTTATGACTTATCGGCACCATTAACATAACAATATGCCACAGCTGTCGTGAGAGTAATCCTTTAGTGATAATAAAAAATCTATACTAGTTCTGTAAAAAATGACATGGGCTATACACACACATGCACACACACACACAAAACACACTCACTCACTTGAGTGAAACTCTTTTAGGTAAAGCCAAATAGAATAAGAAGAAATGTTGAAGAGTAAACTTTTGAATTATAATTCCACTGTGAGGAAAAAAAGAGTGATCCACTGTAAGCAAATAATTTCTCCTTAGCAGAAAAAAGTAAGAAAGTTGATTTGCTCTTTTCTGTGGAAATAGGCATTTTCTTGATAATTAAAGGGGTTTGATTGCATTAATTGGCCTATAGTTCCATCCATTATTGGTGTATAATGCTGTCTGGTGGGTGTAATTGGACAAAAAGAAGGAGAATTAGTTAAGGTAGGAAACAGGAGAAATGACAAATTCTCGGCTTGCTGGGGCCTTAGAGTTAACCGAATTGTTTTAACTTGGCTGATTGCAAACGCTTCTGGAGGGATTATAAAAGATTTGAGGGTGGGGTGGTGTTGAAATATGTCCACAAATTCTTTGATAGCCCTTCTTTCAAGTAGTGAAGTTTTATTTCCCTCCTTTTGAGTGTGGGCTGGCTTTAGTGACTCCCTTGTCACCAATAGCGTGTGGCAGAGCCGTGGAGGTGGCGTACAAGCGTAGGACATAACAGACATTTGAGCTTTCTCCTTCACCTCTCCTCTTGCATCACACACTCCAGAGGAACCAGCTGCCGTGTCATAAGGTCACTCAGGGCGCTCCAGAGAGAGGTCCACTGGAGGGACTGAGGACTCCAGCCAATAGTCTTACAACTGAGCCATCATGGGAGCGGACATCTTACGTGAAAGCTCATGAGAAACTGGGAACAAGAACCACCCAGTTCAGCCATTTCCAGATTCCCATCTCTCAGAAACTGTGTGAGATAATAAATGTTTGTGGTTTTAAGCTGCTAAGTTTTAGGGTAGTTTGTCACCTAGTAAGAGATAACAAGTACAGAGGAGCTAACTACTTGTATCATCAGTGCCAGAT
>RJWJ010003856.1:0-81773 GCA_004363605.1 Indri indri | reverse complement strand
CCTTAGGAGGCACTAATAATTTCTAATACTAAAAGTCTGACCAAGTATTTGAAAGCTGTTGAAGAGCTTAAAAATAATGCAACTGAGGATGTAAGGCTATCTTTGGAAGAAAAGAGTAGCGCTGTCTGTGCCAAGTGGGAGGTAAGAACATGCTCTGTATCTGGGGCTTATGTTTAAGGTGGGATCCTGGGCCTATTTGTTGTCAGACTCATTTCCAGGGTTGCCCTGATGGGCTGACCCTTGCAGACTGCGATCCCAGGTTTAATATGAAGTTTCATAGCAGAATAGGTGTAGGCTGTGGTGGCAGGCAAACCTGGAGTCAGCCAGGTCCTTAACTTTTAGGAGTCTCACTGATAAAATGGGAATAACACCACCTAATTGGCAGGACTGTTGCAAGGATTTATATAAAGCATCTACCACTGAGATTGTGTTCTCGTAATTAATGGTAATTGATATTAAAATGTATAATTAATGAATTGTAGTTGATATTTTAAGTGTATGGGTATATATATCTATATATGTAACTGAATTAAGTACTATTAAGGATCCTTCTAAAATGCTTTTTAAAATAAACTTTTAAATTTTATTTTAATTTCATAGTTTTAAATTTATAGAATTATTGCATACATGCTACAGAGTTCCAGAATACCCCAGGCCCAGGTTCTTCTATTATTAACATCACACATTAGTTAGTATAGTGCCTTTGACGCAATTAATGGGCCAGTATTGATACATTATTATTAACTGAAGTTTGTACTTTATTCACATTTTCACAGTTTCCCCCTAATGTTCCTCTTCCCAGGATGCACATTAGATTTACTTATGTCTCCTTTGGCTCAGATACATGTTTTGCATAGTTTCTCCCCATCTGTAGCTTGTCTTTTCATTTTCTTAACAGTGTCTTTCACAGCTAAAATACATTTTTAGTTGTTAAAAAGAAAAAAAAATATGTTTATGGGTCTGGGATGTTTTAAAACACTCTCGCTAAAGATATATGGATACATGAGAAAAATCACTTAAGCTCTATTTCTGTCTTTTGTTACTACACATTTTTATTGTCGCTGCAAATACTTTTTCAGTGTGTTCTGTTCCCACAGTTAATACAGTCCTTTGTTTTTTGCAGTCTCTTCATCATGAACTGTCTTTGTATATTCAACAACTAAAAATAGGTATTGAAAAAGGAAAGCTCAGTGACAATATTTCAAAACTTGAAAAGCAAATAAATAAAGAAAAGAAACTTATTCGTAGAGGAAGGACCAAGGGTCTCATCAAAGAACATGAGGTACAACAGTTTATTTGCACTGAAATTTTGTCATTGTTTTGGGGTTTACCTTAAATGGTTGTGTATGCCTTTAGCCTAGGATTAAATCTGCTCTGAAAAGTCCTCCAGCTCTCTTGTCCTCTGGGATTATCACGTCGTGGTTTAAGCTTTCACTAGAGCCTGTGCTCTACTTTTCAGAAGTGAGAAAAGTCATCACTGAGTTAATATTTTATGATTTCCCTTACTGCGACTCAGCGGCCTTTGTCCTGAGGCTCTGGTCACAAATGTGTCGACTGTTACCAGAGTACCCACAGTTGCTTTTGTCAAGACACGGTGTCCTCAGAAGCACAGCTTTTGTACACCCCAGCAAATCAGGACATAAAGCAACTGGGGCAAATCTAATGATCTCTTTTGGTCTCCATCCTATTTAATATTTGATTGTTTTTATATATTTGACAGGAGTGACCCCTCTTTTCATTTCTACTGCTATGACTCTTCCGATATCAGGCTCTTTTGCTTTTATATATAATACATAAAATTGGCAGCAGAGCTGGGCACAGTGGCTCGTGCTTATAATCTTAGCGCTCTGGAAAGCCAAGGTGGGTGGACTGTTTGAGGCCAGGAGTTCAAGACCAGCCTGAGCAAGAGCAAGACCCCACCTCTACAAAAAAGTAGAAAAATTAGCTGGGCATGGTGGCTCATGCCTGTAGTCCTGGCTACTTAGGAGGCTGAGGCAGGAGGATGGTTTGAGTCCAGGAGTTTGCAGTTGCAGTGAGCTATGTTGATGCCGCTGCGCTCTGGCCCGGGCAACAGAGTGAGACTATCTCAAAAAAAAAAAAAAAAAAAAAAAGAGATTGACTTTGGCAGTGGGTTCTTCTTTTTAGTGTCCTTCACAAATTTCCCTTTTTTATTCTATTATCTTAATGTTTTGATTTGGGGGGAGGTGTTCATTTCTGGCTAATTTTCTGCTTCCTGTAGGTGATTTTATGTGCTCTGGGGTTTTACCTGTCTCCTCTACGCTGACAGCATCTTAATCTTTCCAGCTGAATTCTTTCACCTGAGTTCCATGTTCTATTTGATGTCCCAGGTATTCTTCAGAGACCTCAAATTCAGCATGTCCCAAACAGAAGCAATAATATCTCCTCTCAAATGTTGCCTCCTTTTATATTCTGCGTCTTGGTTATGAAAGGGGTTGCTGTCTCCAAATGCCCCCTCCTCCTTTCCCTTCCTTCCCTCTCAGCCTTAATCGAGTCTGTTGCCAAGTCCCACCTGGTACTCTTCAGAGCGGCTGCTTCCTTTCCTCCCTTTCCGTTGGTGTTGCCACCTTCCTAAGCCGGGGCTATTGTCTCAGTATGATGATAATGGCATCATCTCCCACACTCATCACCAGAGTTATCCTTGTGAGCCTTTGCTCTGTGGATCTTATATCTCTGGCTCGCCATGTCCCTCAGGACAACTCCAAACTTCTTAGAAGACCACTCAGTTCCTTCACAGTCTGGCCCCAGGACACCCCTTTAGGATCCCTTCTCCCGTGCTGTGCGCTCTAGCCACATGGGACTACTGGTCCTTCCAGAACATCTTTTCATCTTCTTGGAGATTCCTCTGGATCCTTCTTGGAAAGGTCCTCTCTCCTCTTTTACTTGGAGAACTCGTACTTGTTCCTTCCGCATCCAGCTCACATGGTTTCCTCTTGTGAGGTGGCTTTCTCTGTCTCCTTAAGGCAAGTGGGGGTTCTAGCATAGCACCTTTCACACCATGTGCTGGTTGTTCGTGTGTTTATGTTACTGAACTGCTAATTCCTTTAGGACTGACTTCCTCATCTTTTTTCCTCCAGTGCCTGCTGTCATACCGGGCACACAGTAGATAGTCTGTGAAAGAATGCGTTGTTAACGTCACACACATCTGTTCATTTCTAATCCTTATGGAATAATCATGTAAACTCATCTGAAGCACATTTCCTGCCTTACTTCTTCAATTAGGCTTGCTTTTCCGAGGACAGCATTCGGTACCAGCTTAATCATCACATGGATGTCCTGCGGGAGCTGTGTAAAGAGCTGACTTCACAGAAGAGTCAGCAAGAAGTGCAGAGAGTACTCAAAGATTATGAACAAAAGATAGAAAGACTTCTGAAATGTGCTTCCGAGATTTACACGAAGCTGCAGCCCACGATGGGAGGCACGTCGAAAAACGAGCTCCTCCTTCATAAGAACAGCTCTGCTTCAGGGTAAAATGAGATGAAGCCTTTTGCAAAATCAAATGAGATTAGGCATTATTTATTCTCTTTTAAGTTTCATTTTTCTTACTCTATTTTGATATGCAATTTTGATTCCTTCTTAGGGGGACCACGACCACGTCGGAGAACAGAGGAAGGGATTTCCACAGTGAGGGGCCATTTGCAAAATCAGATCACCAGCCATCAACTGAAAAGGTGGTAAATGTGGATAATGTGTTTTAGAAGTAAACCCAATGTAAAGGCCGAGGGGACAACAATCCACTTCTCATTAATTGTTGGTTTAATTATCTAATTATTTTCATCAACTGAGAATACCCACTTACATAATGCAAGGAAGACTGATCTTCGAAGAATTGGGATGCAATGAACCAAAGTTATAGCGAGCATAACCTCATCTTCCTCTGAGTATACAAACAGTTCTTTCAAACAGACCTTTCTGGACCATTATGAATGCATAGTGCCTTGAACATTGCTGTGGAGGGTAGAAGAGGTTCAGCTTGAGCTGCACAGATGCCTCGTTTCAGTGGCATGAACAAGTTCATTTATTATTTGCTTTTTCCTTTTCCTCATTATAATATATTTTACTTTCTTCGGGAATTGAATTTTCTAAATTCTTGAAGTCCGGGTCATTTGGCACTTACTGTATATCTGCCCAAGACTGCCAGTCAGAATGTGTGGGGGGAAGGAACAAGGTGTGTTTGTTTTCAGAGGTTTTCTCCTATGTATCGGGCTTCTGTCTACTTTATGGCTATGTGGTCTCAGCCAGGAACAACATTTAGGGCCTGGGAGAGTCCTTTGCCATGTTGTCATACCAATTAGAAGGTGAGACTCAGTCTAATAAATCTCCTGTCCTACGGGAAGACTTTTCTTGGAGCTGAGACATCTCGAACAAATTGTATTCTCTCTTGGTTTGGGATATAAAGAATCAATGATATGTCTTTGAGCATAAGGCATTTATCTTTTCCCAGTAATTAAGTATGTTTAAGATAATGTGTTTACTGTTTTACATATTTGCTTAGGCAATGGAGCCAATTACCAATTTTAACCTGGCATCAGAGTTAAAGCCTCAACAAGAAGAAAGCGTTGCAGAGAAGGATGAGAAGGATCACAGTGCATCTGTAAATACTTTACTAGAGAGGTAAGCTGTTTTTCAACAGCTGGAAAATCTATCAAAAATCTTTCATGAATGCAAACATATTATACTCTTTAATAGTTTTGTTTTCCTTTAGTCTAGCATGTGGTCCAGTAACTTAAACAGAAATTCCATAGGATTTCTTCATGTATAATTGACACTAATTAAAAAATTTTTGTCTTATTTTAAAAATTAAGTAGTATAATGTTGCATTTAATTTTTTTCTCAGGTATGACACACACAAAGAGATTCTTGAATTACACCTACAAAACAACACATTCAGGATTACTTCTGATTTCTCTACTGAAAAGGAAAGGAGTAGTTCTTGTCTGCAGGATAAACTGACAGATCTACAGGTAATTACTAAAAATATTATTTTTCTGGTTATCTCTTTTGTTAGAAAATAATACCACTGTGGGCACAGACATCACCATTTTTGTTGAGATCACATATGCTAAATGTTTCCAAAGAACTCTCTTTGTTGGTTTGCATTTCTAGTATCACCTTATTCCAGAAAGTGATTTGCTTTCAAGTACTAAACCAAGGAAAGACTTTGATGCAGGGTCCTAATTTATTGCCTGTGTTCTAATCTGGTACTGCAGATATTGTGGCTTGAAAAGGTTTTTTCTGTTTATTTGTTCTTGTTTGCTTTTGTGCATAGGGCTTCAGATGAATTGCTCAAAACACGTTTGAAGGTGCTTTCAACCTGATCCTTAGTTGCTCCAAAATTAACAAACCAGTGACTCTGAATATTTGTTTAGTCATTTATCATCTTGTTGAGATTGTCACATTGTCTAAAAGTGCTGTGCACCAATTGTTGACTGTCTGATGTTGGGCATTGAGGGGCAGACGGTGGAGGTGTTTTCACTCTAAATGATGGATCATCTTCCTGCAGAGGAAGTATTGTGATACTCAGGAGCAAGAGAAAGAATAATCTATCAGTGGTGGGTACACACATCATAAGGTCTACAAATAAGTGTCTTCCTAATTTTGAAGATTATCTGTGCATTGCAGCATAGCATTCTTGTTGCATGCTTGTAAGTGCATTAGAATGAACCCCTCGTAGGTAGAGAAAAGGGCCATGGGTGGCTCCTACGATGTCCTCTCATAGTTTCTAGTTTCCTTCATTTTATTGTGCCAGATCTCAGTCACACTCTACTATCCGGCTCCTCTCTACTTTTCATCTGATATGCAAAATTAATGTGTTAAAATCCCTATTGTTCAAGTGATGGATTTAGCACGTTTTCATCACAATTAAGAAACTATCTGGAGACCTTTCCCCAGTGACTCAATAATGAGTTGGTTAGAAAGTTGTACTAATCTTTGGGGAAAGTGAAGAACAAATTACACTACTGATCTCTCAGTAGAGTTCTATAGCAGTGCCTTTAAAAAAATAATAAAAACACAAAATAAGGAGGTGGAATAGTATAGAATTATAGTATTATAGATCATAAGCTAGTTTCATTCACTTCTTGTTTGTATAGAAACAGTTTTGGTTCACTCCAATTTTCTTTTAGAAGGTAACAAAGATTTACTATATAGAGAAAATAGAATATCTGTTCTTACATCTATATGTATCTTTCTAAATTGTATTCTGTGTCTCTACCTTAAGGGAAGGGAGTTTTGGATACCGCTGACAGCTATATTGTCGACTGCCTTGACTTCATTGAATGGGTCCTCTGAGAGCACAGTTAATGTCATTATTCCCTAAAGGATAGTATACTTGTAGGTGGCTGGAAGATATTTTTAAACGATTTTCGGAACAAATTGTGTTTTTTCCCACAGTTGGCGACTGTCTCATTTTGTAAGAATTGTGCCTGTTACCCATTAGTTGATAAATTAATTTATGTGTTTCATCCAGGTCTTAAAAAATGAAACTGATGCTTGCTGGAAAGAGTTTGAAATCACTTCATCGAAGTTAGAAAATCTTGTGAGCAACGAAAAGAAGCCTTTTATAGTTAAAGACAGAGACAGATTAAAGGGAAAGGAAAGAGAGCTTCAGATGACACTTAATGCCAGGTAAAATTCTGAGATATGTTAGCCATGAATTTAATAAATTTGCTAAATTTTAAAATGCCCTTTTAAGCAAGGCTATTATCATACTGTATGTTATTTTATTTAAATGTCTCAACAACCATAAGAGAGGTTACCATTATGATTGCCATTTTACTGATAAAGAAAATGATACTCAGAGAGCTTAAATAATGCAACCAGGCCGTGCTGGTAACTAGAGACTTAAGTGGACCTTAAGGTCTGACAGGTTCCTAAGACCATTGAAGAAGCATACTCTTCTCACTGACTCCTCTTGGACATGAATTTGGCCAGGTCACGTAACCTTTCTGGGCACTCGTTTCTTCATTTCTGAAATGAGAGTGCTGTCATTACCCCATATACATTGGTGATATATATCCAGGACATATTCCCATTTTGTGTAGGAAGAAACTGAGACACAGAATCTATATATCACCTATCCATATGCACACATTTCAATTTATTTCCAGTAGAGCCTATTCTTTGAACTTCATTATATTTCCAAATAACAAATTATTCCATAATTATAATAAAATAATTATGTGATTTCTTAGTCATCAAAATAAAGTTAGATTACATTCAATATTTTTATTTCAAAGAAATGGAAAGGCTTTGCTTTTTCCAAAGGCTTGGTATGTTTCACAATTTTCCATTCAGTGTGATATCTGTTAAACTATTAAGAATGCTTGGATATTAAGACCCTTTTTGAGAGTAAAAGGAGAAATCAATAGTAATGATCTATACATAGTATTATACATATTTTTATCGAATAATTATATTCTTGGTTAAATAATGGTGTTAATATGTTTTGTAGGATACAATTCTGCTGTATTTTCCCTTCATGTCTGGTTTTTTTTTTTTTTTTTAACCCAGAATGGAATCTTTAGAGACAGCACTACAGATCGTGTTACCTGTGGAGACAGAATTGTTCCTCCTCTGTGGCTTGGACCTGCCCTTGCAGGAAATGACCATCCAGGAATTTTATCTCATTGATGCTGATGGCATTTATCAAAACCTGAGGGTAAAAATATGTTCTCACATTGTATTTACAGATTAATCCGTCCCTCAGAGATTTAGAGATATTTGTGAGTCATTAATTATTCATCATAGTATAGATTTTGAATATAAGCCATGACTAAAAAATCTTCGATAATTTGTACTTGTTATTTCTCAACTCTTTAATTCCTTACTAATTTGGAGGTAGGTACTCTGGAGTAAATAATGGTGTATTTGCTTTGAATTCAAAATGAAGCCTTATTCACGAATACCTTCTTCAGTGACTGAATTCCTTAATATCATACTAGAATTGTATGCTGAAATTGGCATATTATACAATTTTCTTATTCCAAATCTCATCTTGAAATCCAAGGTATTTATTTTTCAGATTATAAAATAGATCTCTCAGTGGTTCACTTTCTAATTATTTGCTTTGAAGTAATAGATTTATATTCTTGTTTTCTTTTTGGGATTGAAACATCAGGAAGGGTCTCAGTGGAACAACTGGGCCATCTGAACATTTGTAATTAAAATGTTTCCTTATGTTGAAACTGTTAGCTTTGGTTACATTCAGAAGCATTTTTCTAGATCAGATCTAGTCAGGTAATTTGGAGTTTGTTCCTGATGCACAGTCTTTCTTTTTTCTGCCTGAGTCTTTTTAGCTCTTTTTACTTTTATTTTAGAATATCCAAGATTCCATAGCAAAGCAGATTGAAATATGTAACAATTTAGAAGAGTCTGGCAACTTTCTATTAAAGAAATTACACCCATTCGATCTACATGCAATGCAGAATATTATACTGAAAGGCAAAACACGACTGGCAGAAATGAACCACAAGGTGCAGACAATTGGAGATGCGCTCAAAGCTCTGGAAGATTTTTTGGCATCTCTCAGAAAGTCTAAACTCCCCGTTGAGCTTGTTACAGGCCGTTCGGCCTCAGATACACAGGCGACATCAGAAAATACTTCGACGGTAAAAAAGAAAGAGGAAGAAATTCGTCTGATGAAAGACAATGCCAGACATTTGGATGAACGTTTGAAGAAGCTTGATATGAGCTTGAAAGATGCTGAACGGGGTGAAGACACCTCCTGCGAAAAACTTTTTGATGCTTTGTCAGTACAGTTATTTGAGATACGTGGCTATGGTGTGCAGGAGGAGCTCACTGAGGAAAACAAGTTACTAGAGGCTTGTATTTTCAAAAATAATGAACTCCTTAAAAATATTCAAGATGTGCAGAATCAAATCAGTAAAATTGGTCTTAAGGATCCTACTGTTCCAGCTGTGAAACATCGGTAGGTATTGTTTCTGTCCATTTGCATCCTCGGTGACACTTTTCTGTGTGTTCAAATACCTGTTAGGTGAAACGAATCCTTCGTAGATCTTTCTACCTCTGTTCCATCCCACTCTATCCAGTAGTGTTCAGTGTGCTTTTCTGTAGACTTTTCAAGCAAACTTCCTTTTTGTTGATATTGTGCCTTTACAAAATGTTGGATAATTTTTTTTTCTCTTTAAAGTGTGTCTTCTTATGGGCAAAGGAATGGTGAAGTCAGATGTGCATAAAGTACTGTACATGAGTTACTTTAAAATCCCCTGTACTTCTGTGTTTACTGTGGAATTCTGTTAAGGCCGGAAGACTGGCAAACTCCACACATTTGCTTTTTGAGAAACCAGTGGTGGCAGATGTATATGCCACATCTTGTCCCTGCTTCTTCCTTAGTTATTTGGTCTCCTCCTCTCCTCCTAGCACGATTTAGGGTGGGGTCTGAGTGGGAGGACAAAGGACTGAATTTAAGAAGCAGCTAAGGTCAGTGCTGATTCTAGAGACTGAGCAGAATAGGGGTAGACTGAGGTCAGTGACCTTCTCTATACCTACTGCTATTTTAATTCCAGCATCCAGAGTATGCCCTGAAAGCTAAAATGTTAGCAGGAGTCACTTCTGTGGAACTCCTCTCCTCTTGCTAAATCTTCCCCACTTTCTGTCTCCTCTTCTGCCCACCTCTAGTTCCTTAGGCTCAGCGGTCTCTTGAGGGGTCTTTAGCTGGCCAAGTCCCTTGGTATAGCTAAGTGTGCACTTCCCTCTGAAATTTCCCCATGCCCTCATTCCCAATGAGACTCTCATTCCTGGAGTATCCCAGTTCTTAATGAGGTGTTGAACTAATTATTTATTTAGTTATTACTTTAATGGATTTTAATTATAGATTCATAAATAATAAAGACATTAATATGGAAATGAAAAAAACTATATGTTTGTAAATAATAAATTACTTTGATTATTAATTTAGTTACTAATAGAAAAAATATGTATTGTGTGCCAGGCACTGTTTTAGATATTGAGGATACAGCAGTTAACAAAATAGATAGAATTTCTTGCCCCTTGTAGAGTTTATTATCTAGCAGAACAGCAGGATGTTTAGCATGTCTGGTGGTGATAAAATTATGGAGAAAAACTAAGTGAGGAAGGAGGAGGGGATTGCAATTCAGTAGGGCCATTGGGGAGGCCGTACTGAAAAGGCGACCTTGGCATCAGATGAGAAGGAGCAAGCCACGTGACTACCTGGAGGAGGAGCCGCCTGGGCTGAGGGAGCAGTAGCTACCAGGGTCAGGTGTGTTTGAAGAGAAGGTGCTGCAGGGAGAGACGGTGGGTGGGGTCAGAGATGGAATGGACAGGATGTGGCTTAGCTCATGCAGGGCCTTGTGGGCCATGTGGTGACTTTGGCTTGTCCTTTGAGTGACATGGGAAGTCATTGGAGGGTTTGAGCAGAGGGGAAGTCTTGTGGTTTTCGTCATAACTGCTTCTCTCTGGCTGATGTGTTGAGAATGGCCTGTAGGAGTCAAGAGGAGACACAGGAAGTCTGGTTTAACCTATTGCAGTGATTAGGGGAAGGGAGATGGTGCCATGGACTGGGGGTGGTGGTGGTGGTGGAGAGAAGTGTTGACACGTAGACATGAGGTGTAAATGGAAGATTGGAGTCAAAAATGCTTCCAAGGTTTGATATGAGCAGTCAGAAGAATGGAGTTCCCATTAACTGAAATGAGAAAGACTGGAGTTTATCGGATACTGAATGAAAGATCCATGAGGTATGCTCAGTTTTAGAAAAGATAGGATCAACATACTTATTTGACACTCAAGTAGTGATGTCAATAAGACTTAAAAATAGATGGCTTCAGGAGTCAAGGCGGGCTGGGCTGAAGGTAAACCGTTCAGAGTTTTCATTTTCATCAAGCCATGAGACCGGATGAGATTGCCGAGGGAGTAAGTTCAGATAGGCAGGAGAAAGAGGTCCAAATTGCCTACATCTCTGGGCATTCCATACCGAGAGGTCAGGGAGATGAGGAGGAACCAGCCAGACACTGAAGAGGAGTAGCCAGGGTAGTAGGCGGGAAATCACAAGAGTCCTGGGGCCATTCGTGAAATGAAGAAGGCATTTCAATGAGGAGGAAGTGATCAGCTGTGTCGCATGCCACTGACTAGTGACACAGGCTGAAAACTGAGAATGGAATGAGGATTTTGCCATGTGGAAGCTATTGGCTGTCTTTTTTTTTTTTTTTTTTTTTTGAGACAGAGTCTCAATCTTTTTGCCCTGGCATCAGCCTAGCTCACAGCAATCTCAAACTCCTGGGCTCAAGCGATCCTCCTGCCTCAGCCTCCCGAGTAACTAGGACTACAGGCATGCACCACCATGCCCGGCTAATTGTTTCTATATATTTTTAGTTGTCCAGCTAATTTCTTTCTATTTTTTAGTAGAGACGGGGTCTCGCTCTTGCTCAGGCTGGTCTTGAACTCCTGACCTCGAGCGATCCTCCCATCTCGGCCTCCCAGCGTGCTAGGATTACAGGCATGAGCCACTGCGCCTGGCCCCTATTGGCGGTCTTGACGAGCAGTTTTGGTGGAGCAGTAGGGAGTGCAAGCCTTAGGGGAATGGAGAGAAAAGTAAGGAGGGAAGTAGAGGCAGTGAGCAATTTAGTGATTTAGACCTAGACAAATGGAGTTAATCCCACCAGGACTGGTCTACCCTTAGTTAAATGGCTCCTTTTTGATATGGGAGAGCTTTGTACACAGGGAGAAGTTCAGGATTTCACTGGCCTTTTCCTTTCTCCATGGCTGCCCTACCCTTCCTCAGGAGCCCTGTGTGCGGATCATCCGCCTCTCCTCCTCCCGTATCCTGCTCGCTTCCCCAGGCACATCCACACACATCTTTTCCTCTCTCACTTTTGTCTTGTATACATAATACACACCTTTTACAGGTGTGCTCATCACAGAAAAACATTACTGCTCATGGTTTTGTATGTTTGTTATCTTTATTTAAAACACCAAATTAGTATTCTGAAAATGCAGAGAACCTCCTGATCTCTGTAATAGAAACGTGTAATTTTGGCATGAACCTCAGGGGGATGAATTAAAGTTCCTTAGCTCCCCAAATTCCCCGTAGTTGTGTGGAATCGAATTGGTTAACAGTTGGTTATCAATCTTTTCTCATTCACAATCAAGGAAAAAATTACTAATCCAACTGGATAAGGATCTGGATGAATATGAAGAAGAGAAGAAACATTTACAAGAAATGGCTAATTCTCTTCCACAATTCAAAGATGGCAGAGAAAAAGCCTTGACTCAACAGTGCCACAATACAGTCCTCCTGTGGGAGAACACAAAAGCTTTGATCACTGAATGGTAAGGAAAAAAATATCCCTCCTGAATCTGAGAAAGTGTCCATAGCATGATTAAGTTTTGAAATTTTTGTGTTGAAAACACATAAGGCTTTCACACCGGAGCTCACAGGGCCAGACCTGGGGCAAGACCTAGAATCATAGATTATAGCCAGGATGCACCTAAGAGGTTCTCTACGAGGGATAGCAAGTACACCCTATAGTACGCTTGTGCTAATTGTCATCCCACCTGTATTAGTTTCCTATTGCTGCCGTGACAAATCGCCACAAGCTTAGTGGCTTAAAAAGAACATAAATGTATTGCCTTATACTTTTGGAGGCTGGAAGCCCTAAAATCAAGTTGTGTTCTTTCTGAAGACTCTAGGAGAGACCGATTTCCTTGACTTTTCCATCTTCCAGAGGTCTCCTGCTACATTCCTGCCCTTCCTGCATCTTTAAAGCCAGCAGCTGGCGTCTTTACATTTCTCTCTGACCTCGGTTCGCCATCACAGCTCCCTCTCTGACACCTTCTCCTGCCTCCTTCCTGGAAGGACCCTTAGGATGACACTGGGCTCTCCCTGGTAATCCTGGATAATCCATATTTTAAGATCTTTAATTTAATCACCTCTGCAAAGTCCATTTTGCCTTGTGAGGTAGCAGGTAGGGCAACACTCACAGGGTCCAGGAATCAGCGCGTGGGCGTCTCTGGGCGCGGACAGGGTTACTCTACCGCACCCTCCTCCTTTTCTACGCTGCCTGTCTGTAACCGCTACCTCTCCTGCAGAGTCCGGGCTCGTCTCCATGGTTTTCTGCACTATGAAGACCGTGACCCATCAGTGCCAGCCAGCAATTCTTACTTTTTTAAATGTGACATTATTTCTTACTCTGAGGGATTTGGCTCTTTGTGCGATTGCTCGCATTTCCGGTTGTCAGTTCGGCTGGGTGTTCTCCATCTTCGCTTTCTCCCCTTATTGTCTACACGGGGTGGGGCCTGGGGGGAGGCTGACCCCCACCGATGGCCGCTCCCAGGCCGGGGGGTTTCCACTGGGCTAGGAAGTGGGGAGGAGATTAGAGGGCAAGAAGAGAGAACAGGGTGGTCTTCACCGTCCCCTTTGTTTCAGCGTGTGGTTCCGGCAGCTCCTGATGTGCCCTCCTGTGTGGCTCGGGGCACTGTCCTCCCTTTCCCACTGCAGCAAGTGGTGACCTACTTGCCATGGTTAGTCCCCGGGTGCCTCAGCCCCTGGCAGTTTCCTTAGCTCTGCCGACTGTCAGAGGCCCTTTCGGCACCCTTTCTTCGGAATTCCATCTGAGCACACCTCCTGTTTCCTACCGGAACCCAAGGGTACAGAAGTCAAGATAAAGCCTGTGGGTGGCATTTGATCTGGTCAACCCTCTGATTTTACTGACGAAGGAATTGCAATCCAACGAGGCTAAAGTAACTCATCCAAAGTCACAAGACTAATGAGTGCCAGCTGTACTGGAACCCAGGCGTCCTAACTGCCACATTATCTGTGCTGCTTTACTTTTTCAAAAGGACTAAATCTGGAATGAGTAGAGAAGATGTCCCCATAAACACCCTGTGACTTGCTGAATTAGTATGGAAATAATCCCCTAGAATAATGCTAGGGGGGAACCATTTTTATTTTCTAAGATGTCTTTCAGTTAATGATGAAATTGAGATACTGATTCCTTAGGGTTATGAATCCTTTCCAGAGCTTACATTGGGTGACTTTTTAACACTGATCTGGTGCTGGTACTAATCCAGTGATCATACCATCTGTCAGATAAATACATGCGCCACGATTCTTAGGTTAAATTGGTAAAACAATATTATAAACCATGTGAAGAGGAAATTTTTTATCAGTCATTAATGTTAAATACTTACAAAGAGAAACAATGGTTTTGTTATTTTCAGACATTTAACTGTTTTATATTTTTTCTCTTCATAGTCTTGAACAATGTGGAAGAGTTTTGGAGCTCTTAAAACAATATCATAATTTTAAAAGTGTCTTGACAACTTTGATTCAGAAAGAAGAGAATGTCATCTCCCTGCAGGCTTCATACATGGGAAAGGACAACCTGAAGAAAAGGATAGCAGAGGTGAGTCCAGGTCCCAAAAGACAATTTCTGCATAGTGACCTCATTTATAAGCCTGACAGTAAAGAATATTTTGAAAGAAGTTACCAGTGACTCTATTTTATCAGGTATCTAAGAATTTATTAAATTTATCTCCAGGGCTTGGAACAAACCAGTCCCCAGGTTGCTGGTGGTTCACTTTTGTTTGGGATTTTTTTTCTTTTTTGAACTGGTGAATAGCATGTAATTTTTTGGGTTTTGATACTGGGGCTGTGGTTCTGCGGGAGCCTGGAGTTGCCCCTGCTGCTACCTTTGTGAGGTTGTAACAGCCTTTGCATGGACCTTCTATCTAGAAGGAACCTGCATCTTCATTGCACACTTGAGAGGATGAAATTAGTAAGAAAGTCCTCTTTCTTGTTAGTGGACAAAGGAAAAATGACGTTTTTATTTACTTGTTTTCTGTAGAGATGTACTGGCTATCTCCCCTTGCTCTGTCTGTGTTCATAGCTCACTAATCTCTGTTTCATATTCTAAGCAGAGTAACGTTTTTGGACACTAGGTGTCATTATTTTCTATGGTTTTATGTAGTTATCAACTAGAGATGCAGATGAATGGGATAGTTGGAAAAGAATATACTACACTACACTATATGACTATATACCAGGAATTTGCTTTTTCTGTTGATTTTATGAGTACTAAGCTAAAGTGCTTTCAGGGTGTCAAAAGTGTCTGTAAAAGGCAGTCCGCTTGATATACCTGGATGTTGGAAAGCAATTTTATTAAACTTCGCAGTTGCTGAGAGCAACATCGTTGGAAGCTTAAATAGATCAGATTGTTATAATTTAGTCTTTATCTAGAACTGTTACCCCTGAAGCTCAAGTGACACCCAGAGTGTCAGGAATAGCCCTTGTCTGGCTATTCCTGATACGAACCCCTGATACGAACCTCCCACCTTGTACTCTTGTTTCAGGATCAAGGTCTCTCCCTTCAATACACCCTGAGACCCTGCCTTGTATACTGACCAGATATCTAGTCCCTCTTGACTTGCAGCTTTGCTTTGTTTATGCAAATCCTCTGCTCTGGAGCCCTGCCATAGCCCCGTTAAGTGGCATCTGTTACAAGCAGTAAGCATCCCTTTCCTGATTCAGTGAGGTAGCATCTGTAATGTACCTAGCAGAGGTACCTAGGTGCAGTACCTGGGACTTAATCAACATCTTAATGAGTGTTCGCTACAATGCCCCATGCTGTGTGTGGCCTATCTACAGTTCTTCCCACTGTCTCATAACTGCATAACACCATAACTGGAAACTATTTTCTGGATAACTTATTTATCTGACTAATAAAACCGCTCCCATAACCTACAGGCAGGTGGCGCCTCTTCTGGGGGAGTCTGTCTAATGGAAATCTAGGGTCCTATCTTGACCATTCTGCCATGATTAGCTCCTCTATGGCCATCATAACAGGACCTCACCTCTGTCCTCGGCTGTGCTCGGCAGCCCTAAGCCCAGAGCCTCTCCAGAAAGTCAACCTCTGGTTTTCTACCAGGGTACAGAGGGAGGTCATCTAACCAGGAGGAGGAGGACCTGAGTCTAAATGTGTTTCCCTTACAAAATGTCATCCAGTCTTCCTGTTTGTGGCTGAGTCTGTGTGCCTGCCTTCATAGGTACCTCGAGGTAGTTTCTAGCCTTTTTCTAGATTCTATGACACAAATGGACTTACTTCTTAATGGCTTCTTCCCTTCGCCCTCCCCTCTATCCCATCTCCTCCTAGGTTAATAAGGTTTCATTTCTCTGGTTACGTCAATTATGATACCACTCATTCTTCAGCTTCCCGGCTTCCCAACTTCCCGTCTCTTACCTGAGAGCATTCTTGTCCTCTGTTCTCTTTGTACTTGTGGGTTTGTTCCATTTTTATTCTTTTGTGCCATTAAAATAGCATTTGGGGAGAGAACAGAGACAAACGTGGATACTTGATCCACCATGTTAAACTTGAAGTGCAGATGGTGTTTTTAATATGAATTAATAGAAGAATATAAAATAAAAACTAAAACCGCTTTCTACTAGGTGTCTTATAATGATAACTGCTTAGTATATGTACGTGTTGTGTATGTGTGTGTATACAGTTTTGAGTTCTGGATTGTTCCTTTAACATTATAAGCATTTTTTATATGCTTGTATTTATATGAATAGAAAATAATTTGTGTAATATTTTAAAATATTCCATTAGAGATTCTTAATTATTAATCTATAGACTTTATGAAAGGGAGAAATGCTTTCAAAAACATTCTTAACTTATGAAATAAATGCTCAGTTCTGGGTGACTAATTAACACAAGATCTGTGAGGTTATAGGCATGATTTTTCTTCATAGAGCTGGTGAGCAGAGACAAGCTCTAATGGCAAATATACCACGTTGCATTAAATCTTAGATTATACCAGTCATAAGCTGCATCTCAATTTCTGACATATAAATAACATGAAAAAATAGTTGACAACAATTGTAGCATGCCATTAATTGTAGAACACATAAAATATCAGAATTTTTTTCAGATTTTCCTCAAATCATTAACTACATGTGAATTTTTAATATAGTTTCTCATAACAAATACATATTCTCTCAAGGTTGTAAATCTACAGTTCCTGCAAGATAGCTATTAAACCAATCCTCTAAATATTACAGAAGAGTTCCTTTGTTTTTATTTTAGTAAGTGGATTTAGATAGAAACCCAGCTTTATGATTACAGAATATGGAATGAATATAGATTTAACTTACAAATATAGAAACCAGCATTTTATGTTTGTCAACTTTTTAATTTTCTTTGTTTTGAACAAAACATAATGGCTTATCCAGTTCCTTAATAAATAACATTAAAAACTTGTGCCTTTTCATTTCGACAGTAGTTTAAGGCATGGATAAATCAAAGAATGTGGACTTTTAATAAATTATTCTGATATATAGCATTCATATTTATAATATTTAGTAATAAGATTATTTAACATACCTCCATACATGGAAATTATTATTATAAATTCTTTAATTTTTACTGTTTGGATTAATGCTCTAGAGTGGAAAGAATATTTTCAATAAATATGATAGCATAAGGCTTGCAATAATAATATGTATCAAACTCTTGGAATCAGTGAGAAAAACACTGTGATCCTAATGGATATTTGTACATAGGAAGTAAATTGACAATTATTAGTACAAAAAGGGGATATAGTTCCACCTCATCAGTAAGCAAGGGAAACCCAACCCGTTTGAATGATATCTTTTTCTGCCTTTCATATCAGCACAGCTTTTGATAGTCAACAAAATGAGCACTCCATTGCCGGTGAAGGAGTATATCATACTCCCCTTTAGAAAACACTGTGATGCTGTTATTCAAGATCTTTGAAAATCTTTCTACCATTTGACCAGATATTTTACTTCTAGGAATTAATCCTAAGTATGTAGTTTTAAATGTGGAAAACCTTTAATGCCAAAGATGTTCATTGTAAAACACTTTACAAATTTACTAATTTCCTTTTTCTTTACTGATCTAACTATACCTCTTCCTTGACAATAAATGATTTTCTCCAGAAGCCAAAAATCTCTGAAGCCATAGAAATTGGTTGCATTGCCAAATAGGATTACTGTATGGGCTTAAGGGTTTAAGTCATATCACTTCTACTAATGAAGCGTTACTACTAATGATGATGATGATGATGATGATGATGATGATAGCTTCTACTGTTGTTGGCTTGGTCATTGTGTGCCGGGGTCTTCAGCATATGTGAGTGGAGGAGAGAAGACAGATGCAAAATGCTGATCCCAAGGAGCTGTAACTCCTCTAACCTGTTGAACGATAAGGAAGCAACATGATGCAGAAAACAGAAACGTATACATGTGTTGAATTTTTCATGTACACTAATCCTGCTTATTCATGAATATAGTCTAATTTACATTTTTGAATTTGCACATTCATATTAGCAACTTGCTTCTGTAAAAAGGAAAAAAAGTGGGGCTAGGATAACTTGGTTAACTTCGCTTTGTACTCCTTGCTCAACTGTAAAGGCTTCATTGTAAAAGGTATTTTAAAAATTAATAAAATATTTGACTGGCTTTTAAAAAAATTAAAATTAAAAAAATTAATAAAATAACTGTAATTACCTTTAAGAAATGCGTAACAGCCCAGGCTTTTCTTAATTTATTGAGAATTCTATATCTAGCATGGTATCTAGTATATGGGCACTTTATATATTTGCTGAAATAATAGGTTATTTTGTATAGAAGATATACACGTTTTAGTATATTGGTGTTTAATTCTTTCCTCAGATTTTTTGGAACTATCTAAAAAAAGCGAGTTTTAGTACTGATTGCTAACATAACCTTCAGTTAATTTTGCGATGACTTAGGTGCTGTCTCCATAAACAGCCAATTCTGTAGTATGAATCTTCATGGTGCTCTGCACCAGTGGCTGGAATATGATACCACTGAGAACTTTTGTTCTTCAAAACCATAGAAACCTAGATGTTTATCTAGGATATGGTGACTAATTTCTACTCTTCTTTAGTGAAAGACAGAAGTGCAAAAGTCAGATTGGAAGACTGGAATGTCAGGGGACGATTCAAGTTTGGGAAATGTCAGAGTGGGCCTAGTTCCCTTTATTTTGACTCTTCCATTCATTGTAGAACAAAACCCACAGTTGCTGCCAATGCTAGAAATGTGGTCTCCTACCCTTTCTCTTCTCTTCACCCAGTGGTGACTTGCACCAGTGTAACAAGAAAGTTCTTTGCAGGTTAAAAAAAAAGAGGCTATCTATATATTTCATTTAACTGAATAAGCATTTATTATGCTTCAATGCAGAGTCCTGAACCAGGAGAAAGATGACTTTGGTTTGGATCTCAGCTCTGCCAATATATTGGTTTAATTTTTTAAATTAAACTTTTTATTTTGAGGTAATTGTAGATTCTCATGCAATTGTAACAATATAAAAAGATCCTATGTATTCCTTTACTGAGTGTCCTCAGTGGTAGAATCTTGTAAAACTGTAGAATATCATGATCAGGACATTAACATCCATACTGTCAAGATAAAAAGCATTTCCACCATCACAAGGATCCCTCTTACTGTCATTTTCTAGCTGTGTCCACTTCCCACCCCTTCTTAATCCCAGACAACTGCTAATAGATGGTCCATTTTTATAATCATCATTTCAAAATGTCATAGAAATGGAATCATATGATACATAACTTTTTGGGATTGGCCTTTTTCACTCAGCATTATTCTCTGGAGAATCATGCAGGTTCTTGTATGAAATGATAGTTTGTTCCTTTTTTTGCTGAGCAGTTTTCCATGGTATGGATGTACCACAATTTAATTGTTCACCCACTGAAGGATGTCTGGGTTCTTTCCAATTTTTGAATATTATGAATAAAGCTGCTATAAACATTTGTGAAGGGGCTTTGGTGGCTGTAAGTCTTTATTTCTCAGGGATAATGCCCAGTAGTAGTACAAATGCTGGGTATATGTTAATTGCATGTTTATTTTTTAAAGAAACTGTCAGACTGTTTTTCAGAGTGGCTGTGCCATTTTACATACATGTTTTTTCTGCATTAACTGATGTGATTGTATGATTTCTTTTCCATGAGCCTGTTAAAATGGTGGATTGCATTGATTGATTTTTGGATGTTGAACCAGCCTTTCATTCCTGGAATAAACCTTACTTGGTCATGGCGTATCATTCTTTTTATATATTGCTGAATTCTATTTGCTGATATTTTGTTAAGAAATTTTAGCTGGGCGTGGTGGCTCATGCCTGTAATCCTAGCACTCTGGGAGGCCGAGGCGGGTGGATCTTTTGAGCTCAGGCGTTCAGGACCAGCCTGAGCAAGAGCAAGACCCCGTCTCTACTAAAAAAATAGGAGGAAATTAGCTGAACAACTAAAAATATATAGAAAAAATTAGCCGGGCATGGTGGCGAATGCCTGTAGTCCCAGCTACTCGGGAGGCTGAGGCAGTAGGATTCCTTGAGCCCAGGAGTTTGAGGTTGCTGTGAGCTAGGCTGACGCCACGGCACTCTAGCCCGGGCAACAGAGTGAGACTCTGTCTCAAAAAAAAAAAAAAAAGAGAATTTTTGTGTATATATTCATGAGGGATATTGGTTTGCAGTTTCTCCCTTTTGGTATCAGAGTAAAACTACTTTGATAAAATGAATTGAGAGTGTTTCTTTCTCTTCTGTTTTCCAGAAGAGATTGTGTATATTTGGTGTTAACTCCTCTTTGTTTATTTGCTTATTCCCTCAACTCCATATCCCCCATTCACAGTACAGATCAGGCAGGCACAGGGCCTGGGCTGGGGTGTGTATGAGGTAGCTTTATTGTACTTCGTCTTTCTATACAGTCAGTGTAAGAACACAGCCTGTGGTAAGCGCTAGGCTGTTTACGTTCTATTTAGATGTTAGGTAAAATTCTCTAGTGAAGCTGTCTGAACTTGTGGATTTCTTTTGGGGGAGTTTTTATATAATTCATTCAATTTCCTTAGTATTAATAGTGCTATTCATGTTATGTATTTAATATTGGATGAGTTGTAGTAGTTTGTGTTTTTCAAAGTATTGGTGCATTTCCTCTAAGTTTTCAAGTTTATGTGTGTAGAGTTATTTGTAGTATTCCCTTATTATCCTTTTGATGTCTGTGGTACCTGTAGTGATATCCCTGTTTTACTCCTAAAACTGGTATTGCTTTCTTCTCTCTTTTTTACTTTGTCAGTCTTGCTAGAGGTTTGTCAATTTTACTGAACTTTTCAAAGAACTAGCTCTTTGTTTTATTGATTTATCTCTAATGTTCTGTTTTCAATTTAATTGATTTGTTTTTATTATTTCCTTCCTTTTGCTTGCTTTGGGTTTATTTTATTTATTTTTTAAAAATATAGAATGCTTCATGAATTTGCATGTCATTTTTGTGGAAGGGCCATACTAATCTCTGTATTGTTCCGGTTTTAGTATATGTGCTGCTGAAGTGAGCATTGCTTTGGGTTTATTTTGTTCTTTTCTTAGGTTCTTGAAGTGGTAGCTTAGAATATTGATTTGGTACTCTTCCTCACTTCTAATGTATGCATTTAGTGCCATAACTTTCCCTCTTATTAATACTTCATCTGTGTTTCACAAGTTTTGGTGCTTTATTGTCATTCGATTTGATGTATTTTAAAGTTTCCCTGAGACTTCTTCTGTGACCCAGATTTAGAAATATATTGTTTAGTTTCCAAGTGATTGGAGATTTTCCTTTTGATAAAATAGCATCTAATCTTTTATGTTAGAAATTATGGTGTTTGAATTATGGAAGATTAAACAAGAAGTCGTATTGAAGATGTTTTAGAGTTCTTTTTTTTTTTTTAACTCAGATAAGCACTTCAAGTTCTTTGACATTAAAAAGATGACTCCTATAAGAGGAATATTGGAATTATCATTTTTTAATACCATTAAATGGGGGTGCTTTTTGGGGTAGAATCTTATTTCACATGGACGAGAAATGTGGTTTTAGACCATTATAAATATTTTGTCATGCAGATTAGAAGGAAATTTGAGTGTAGGATCATCATTGAACCAGTGGTTAGGATTCTAAAAACTTTTCATTGAGAAAGTAGGATGATAAAAGCCTGCTTTAAAGAAGAATGACGTAAGAAGGAATTGCTTTTCATGTGATACTGTTTTTAAAGCTGAATAGCCAATGATAGAATTGCCATTCTTGGCTGTTTGTCTATGTTAGTATATAAAAAAATCTTTCATATCTTTTTTACAGATTGAAGTTGTCAAAGAGGAATTTAATGAACATTCAGAAGTTATAGACAAGATAAACCAGATCTGCAAAAATCTACAATTTCATCTAAATAAAATGAAAACTTTTGAAGAGTCCCCTTTTGAGAAAGAGGCTAATATTATTGTGGATAGATGGCTTGATGTATGTGATAATTTAATTGACTGTAAATTCTATTTTCTAACAAATTGATCTTTTTTGTGTGTGTCTTTAGTATTTTTATCTCATTGCTAAGTTAAAAAATACTCATTGTAAAAATGTTCAAATGATATAAAGCTATAACTTAGGAATTAATTTTACCCAGAGTTAGGCACTACTTCCAGTTATTAAAATATATACTCAACTTACTTCAAATATATTAGTTACTATATTACTCATTTATGCAGGATTTTGATGTTCAACTGCATATTTAAGACATTTTTGTTTGGGTAGTAATGATATTTTTTGTCAGTTACAAACTAAGAATTAACGGCATTATATTTTTATCTGGGGTTTTAAAAGCATCTTTTTAAAGAAAAATTGTGGTGTAAAAATTTGGAAGACTATTGCTTTCAACTGCATATAAACTACAGCAAATCAGCTAAGCTTTTTTTTTCTTTAAGGGAAAGAACTACATAATTTTTTTTACATAATATTTTAAGCAAATTTTTTGTTAAGGAATAAAGCAAATTACTTAGCCAGTAATGGCAAACTAAAATTTTATTTTACAATTTTATATTTTACTATTTTATTTATGTTTTAAAATTATGGTAGATAAATGAGAAGACAGAAGACTACTATGAAAATCTTGGTCGAGCTCTAGCTTTGTGGGACAAACTTTTTAACTTAAAAAATGTCATTGATGAGTGGATGGAAAAAGCCCTTCAAAAAATGGAATTACATCAACTGACTGAAGAAGACAGAGAAAGGCTGAAGGTAATTTAACAGAAATAAAATGTATACTTTTTTTATACATAGGTGCCATTTTAATATTGAGTTTGCTTTCTTGGAGCAGAGTAGGAAAATCTCAAAGAAATCTTTTATTTCTTTTATTATCCTTTGAGAAGGACCTGAATTCTATTGTTTCTTTTGCGATATCCAGGAAGATGCTGGCAGGTATTATTAATCTGGGGTTCACAGCCACCCAAGGGGTTAATAGGTAAAATGACCTTGGATGGGTAAAGATTACCTTTTTATGTAAACAAATGTCTAACTAAAATGTACCATTTATTTCAATTATGAATATAGTCAACAAACATGATAGTATGATCAATATGGGTGACTTTGTTATCAAGAAAATCACAGGACCAGATGCGGTGGCTAATGCATGTGATCCCTCCCGACACTTTGGGAGGCTGAGGCGGGAGGATGGCTTGAGGCTAGGAGTTTGAGACCAAACTTGGCAACATAGACAGACCCCATCTCTTAAAAAAAAAAAAAAAAAAATTAGCCAGGTGTGGTGATGCATGCTTATAGCCCCTCAGTTACTTGGGAGGCTAAGGTGGGAGGATTGCTTGAGCCTGGGCATTAAATCCTGCAGAAGCTGTGATCACACCACTGCACTTCAGTTGGGCGACAGAACGAGACTATGTTTCTAAAATAAAACAAAATTAAGCTAAATATTTTTGGATCATTTTCAGTTGTTGCAGTTATTACCTTTACAGTAAGTCTACTGCTACATCTTGTTATTGAGGGTATTAGTGGAGAAACATGTACTTGTGATATATATCACAAATTGTTTTTAATACTTTCATAACTGTATCCCAGTGTTTCCATTGTAATTCTAGGTAGTTTATTTTTATGTTTTATTTTTAAAGTATTATTATGCAAAGAGTCCATAGGCTTCACCAGATTGCCAGAGGGGTTGGCAGTATGAAGGAGGTTAAGAACTCCAAGCAGAAGCCCTAACAAAATAGATAATTATTCCCTGGTGGTTGTCTAGAGCCCAGGAATCAGCAGATATTTTTCTTTAAGGGCCAATCTTAAGTTGTGGCATTTGGAAAGGATCAAAGTTACCTTTCTTTTAACTCTAGGGAGAATTCTTTCTAATTTGCTTATTTGTTTACATATTATTAGTTTGGATCATATAAAATTGCTGTCTTGCTAGGTGAGAAAACAGTCAACTGTTGGCAGTTATATGTGGTTCAATGTAATATAAAATGTATGCTAATGCTTCAAATCTTATTTTGACTCTACTTCTTGCTATTTTATTCCCTTTTAATTCTTGTATTTATTTTTATACCTCTGGAAAAAGTTTGTAAAATGTTTGGAGATTTCCAGTTTCTTGGATATGTTAGTTATGAAGTAAAACTGTGATTTCCTAAGTATAAATGAATCATTTCTAAGAGTCCTTTAAATTTGTCTTGAATTATAGGTTGTTTAAAAGTCTGCAGTTAAGATTATAAACTGCCTGTCTGTGGGCCAATTTCTGCCGAAGTTCTATGTGTGTGCGTGTGTGCACATGTGCACACATGCAATTTATATGCACGTATCTATGAAGTTTAATGCCTTTAGGCAGGCCACACATTCTTTTGTGGCACAGGCCTTGTCTCTATTGTCTTAGCTAGAAAGACATTCAATTATAGCATTTGTTCAACCCCAAATGCACTTAGGTTTGTAACTTCTGGGACTCTGTGAAGAAACAGGGATTAGGGGAAATTTAAGGGCTTTCTCAGTTTTTATATATCAATAATAGTAATTATGGGTATCAGAAAATAAGATAAGAAATACAAAGCTATTATTATTTAAAATTATGTGTTTTAGGAAGAGTTACAAGTCCATGAACAAAAAATTTCAGAATTTTCTGGCAGACTGGCTGAAATACAGTTTCTGCTTCAAAGTAGTGAAATACCTCTTGAATTGCAGGTAAGGGATTTTTTTATTTAAATATCCCAATTAAAGATTCTGTATAGCCTCTAAAATATTGTTCACAAACCATACATTCTAAGTCTTAAAGCCTAAAATAAAATTAGGATCATTATGTATTCAATCTCTATGTTAAGTCTAACCAAATTTTAATAGTTGGCATAGCTAAATATATTTTTTCCACTTTTAACATATTATATTTTGCATTCTTTTATTTCCTTTCACTTATTTTACAGTACTCACATATGGAAGGGGCATTATTGCCTATGCTTCTGTGTAAAATAACAATGTTTTCCTATGAGTGTCTTGGGTGTAGGAAGGAGAATATGGTTCAAGTGAGGCTAGGTTTTTTTAATTGCTAGATGGAGAAAGAGAGAGATTGCCCCAAGTATGATTTTCTGTTGTGTGAGAGATTTGTTTCAGTTTTATTTAGATCAAAGCACATAGTGGTTGAACATGAGCTCTGGAATCCAGACTGGGTGAGGTTCTGGCTGTACTGCCTACCAGCTTTGTGATCTTGGACAAGTTCTTAAGCCTGTATTTTGTACGTGAATCGCTTACCACGATGCTGTGTACATAACACATACTCAATCGATGCTGGCTATTTAATTTTTTCTATTTGTTTTATTCTTTATCTATATGTTTTCCTATATGTTTAACCTCATGAGTGTCATGAGATGGCAGCTCAGTTGGTATGCTAGATGAAATTTATTTTAGGGGGAAGGATTCAAATTAGTCTCTTAGAAAAAAAGAATGTCAATTTCAGTTTTTTTCCATGTTACTCTTTATTCCTTTAAAAGCAACATTAGAATCGGTATGTAGGTGATGTAGAACAGTGAGAAGAATTTATTTCACATTGAAATGAAGCAATCTCAACTCATTCTCTAGCAATGCAGTTGTCTTAAACCTTGCTAAATAAGGCCCATTACAGTACTTCATATGTTTCATGATTTCAGGTCATGGAGTCCTCAATTTCAAACAAAATGGAACAAGTAAAAAAGTGTTTAACAGGAGAATCCAACTGCTCTGCACTCAGTGGCAGCACTGCCGAGCTAAGGGAGGATCTTGACCAAGCCAAGACCCAAATTGGGATGACCGAATCCCTCTTAAAAGCCCTGTCTCCTTCCGACAGCTTGGAGATCTTCACTAAACTAGAGGTGCTACCCAGCTGCTTGTTTTTATGGTTCAGATTTATTTTCACAATTATTTTCAATGGTCTTGACCTCTTGAGGTTAATACAAATAGAGAAAAAAGAAAATCAGAAAAAAAAACTCAGAAAAACAGTTTGGGTTTCTTTAACATTTTCAGCTTTGAATTGCTTTGTGGACAATAATTATTTGATATTAAATTGCATTGTATTATACATTTATTGGCAAAGAGAAAGCAAATCCACTCGAGAAAATCATCTGGATTTTTGCAAAATAATTGAGATCTAATCTACTTGTGGTAAATAGAGCCTGTTTTAAGACTTAATGGTGGTTATTTGCTTATATATTTAGGAGATACAACAGCAAATTCTACAGCAAAAGCACAGTATGACATTACTTGAGAATCAAATAGGTTGTCTGACTCCTGAACTCTCTGAATTGAAGAAGCAGTATGAAAGTGTCAGTGATTTATTTAATACCAAAAAAAGTGTTTTGCAAGATCACTTTTCTAAGTTATTGAGTGGTGAGTGCAATGTTTCTCTTACTTTGTTTCTGGGATACTTGAAAAGTGAATATAGTGCCATGGACACAAAGAGTAATTTAAGTTTGCCTGGAAGATGGTTTACACAGATTGTATTTAATGAAATAATACCCAGATAAATCTCTTGTGTGTGTGTGTGTGTGTGGCGGGGGGGGGGGGGAACACTGATCTATGCCTGATATAAATAACATCTATTTCTTTCAAGCTCAAAATCTTTATTTCTTCATGAAACTTAGTCACCAAGGTCCTAGTGTTTGACCTGCTCACTGGTCAAACCTGGTCAGTGAGCCTCGGGACACACCTGTGTTCAGGCTGCCCTGGCAGGTGTCTTTGTGTGTCCTGTATGCTGGCAAAGGAGGTGTGGTGTAGAAGATACACCACAGTTACTTTCTAGGCTTTATTAGCCCTCAAAATTGGGTTTCAGAGTTTATTACCACTTTACACCATGACTTGTACTCATGGTATGGGAAACAAGTTCCAAAGTCTCATTTAAACAAGGAGTATGAAGTCTTCCTTGAATCCATAGAGCTTTTTTTTTTTTTTTCCCTACAGATCAATGCAAGAACTTTAATGACTGGTTCAGCAACATAAAAATGAACCTTAAGGAGTGTTTTGAGTCATCAGTGACAAAAAAGAGTGTGGAACAGAAGCTACAGAAACTTTCTGTAAGATATATATGTGTACATTTTAATCAAAATTTATCAAAACTAAAATATTGGAGACATAGAACTGTATTTAAGTAGATAAGATAGTAATTACTAATTACCAAGACATAATATTCCCAAATAACCTGGCTTTTTCCCAAATATTTTGAAACTCTGTTTACTGGGTGAGTGTGAAAGTGGCTTCCACACTTCTACTTTCACACTCGTTCTAAGGTGCTGTTTAATTTAGTGTTCACCGGTGAATTCAGTTGTGCTAAAATTATATTTGATAAAAAATAAAGACTTTACCTGATTTGGACTTTAAAATCCCCTTGAAAGAGGTCTCTTGACCTTTTATACTTCTTTTCCCAGTTATATTTCTTTTAAAAATTACAGTTGAACTTTAATACACTGCTTATCGGAGGGTAGCTTGAAATGAAAGGCAGTGTGCACGGGAGCATTTCAAATGGCTATGGCATCCTTAAATCTTGATCACTTTAGGGTAGATTATCTAACACTTTAATGTTTTGATGATAAGTCAAGTTCTTAAGCTTATCGATGGCACTACATGTTCTCTGTTTAACTCTTTGCTTTGATGGTACCGTTCTTTTACTGACAGAATCACCTTTCTTCTCTTTTTAAAATTTGAAATGTCATCTTTTTTTGTTTGTTTGCCTTTAATTTTGTCCATTGCATGGGCCTCAGCAATTGACACTCAAACCTTGAAAACGCAAACACTGATAGATAATTCCGATTGGGACAAAATTAAATAGAGAATAGTCTGTTCAGTTTTACGTATTGAAAGGAGCAAGAATACTTGCAGCAGAAAGGAGCAAGTATTTAGGAAAGTCGAGCAGAGCCAGGATGGGAAAAGGCAGCTTTCCTGGTCTTGTTCCTACTGACCTTCATAGTAGCACTACAGTATTTTGTTTGATGTAACTCCCAGGAAGTCAGAAGTCAATGCAAACGTACACACACATTCTAGAACTATTGTAAATCACCTGCCATTGGAAGTAGCTGCATCTCCCCAGCCCTTCTTTTGTACAGAATGTTAAGAAGGTGGCATATCTGTGTACTGTTTTGGAAAAGTGTCACGGGGGTGGCAGAGACCATGCTCAGCCACCAGGAGATCATAATTGACTTTTTGTCTTTCTTAAGGATTTCTTGATCCTTGAAGGAAAAAGCAGTAAAATACAGCAGGTGGACACTGTACTGAAGCACGTGAAGAAGCATCTGCCCAAAGCACATGTTAAAGAGCTTACCAGCTGGCTTGCAGGTCAAGAATTTGAATTAGGAAAAATGGAGTCCATATGCCAGTCACGAGCAAAGGAGCTCGATGACTGTCTGCAGCAGCTGCTGAGGTAGGGAACAAAGGTGGTATCAAAACAACATGTTTATGTTTTTAACCATGTCTTTATTTGTACTCTACCTCAGTACTGAGAGCACTGGAATACATACCACACACAAATTTCACAAATAAAGACATACTTTTAAATCGAGGTTTGGCACTAGGAATATAAAAGTTTGGAAAATTCTTCAAATTATCTAATGTGGCAGATGTTCACAGGATAGTCCAAGAATGTTTTCTGTTTGTTTGTTTCTTGTTCTTTTTTTTTTCCTCGGAGATGGTGTCTCACTCTGTGACCTGGGTGGAGTGCAGTGACCTCATCATAGCTCACTGCAGCCCCAAACTCCTGGGCTCAAGTGATCCTCCTGCCTCAGCCTCCTGACTAGCTGGGACTACAGGTGCACGCCATCATGCCTGGCTAATTTTTTCTATTTTTGGTAGAGACGGGGTCTCGCTCTTGCTCAGGCTGGTCTCAAATTCCTGCCTCACCATCCCAGAGTGCTAGGATTACAGGTGTGAGCCACCATAACCAGCTGTTTCCTGTTCTTTATGTTGCATTTTTATGGTTCATTCTTTTAATACTATAGAATCCCACTCTAATACAGGCTGTTGTTATTCAGATTTTATGCTACAAGTTAAATTTTCTCTCAAAAAATAAGAAGCATATATAGTAAAAACCTGGTAGACTCATAAAGTTTGTGCCATCCTTCTCTTCAGCATAAGCACTTTTTGCTTATTTTATATTCATGTATGCGTAATGTTCTTTTAGACTCCAGGATGACCACAGAAACCTGAGTAAGTGGTTGACTAATCAGGAAGAAAAATGGAAAGAAATGGAAGAATCAGGAGAGAAAGCTGAGCTGTTTTGCCAAGCTTTCACTAGAAAGAGGTATATCTGATCTTGTATGCAATACATTACCTGGGAATATGGTTTTTTCCATGGTGTAGTGACTCCTATAAACTTTCACTGGTATTTGGTATTTACAGGGAACAATTTGAATCTTTGGCCCAGTTGAACAACTCTTTGAAGGAATATGGGCTTACTGGTGAAGAAGTAATAACGGAATCAACGTGTTTGATTGATAGATATCAGACATTATTGAGAGATTTAGGTGAAATTGAGGAAGAGGATAAGCTACCACCTGCTGAGGACCAGAGCTTTAATGATCTTGCAGATGATGTAATTCACTGGATAACAGAGATTAAAGAGTCCCTTATGGTTTTGAATTCATCTGAAGGCAAAATGCCGCTTGAGGAAAGAATCCAAAAAATAAAGGTATAACCGTGGAAACTAAATTTCAGAGGTCAGAGCAAACTCTCATTTTGAAAACTGCAAAGATTTGTTTCTTAATGGAAAATAGGATCACTGTGGAATGGGTGAAGAAATTGAGATCATGGAGCTTACCAACGAGAAGAGTTGTGATGGATCTAAAATTATTTGAATGTATATTCTGTCTTTGAGGGGACCATGCCTAGTTAGTGTCGATCTTCACCAAGTACAGAAGAATTGAAATAAAGACAATAGGTCAGAGCTGTAGCAGGTGGGAGTTTGCTAGGATGTAAAAAGCATGTGTATCAGTATCGCAATGTCAAAGGCAGGGTTGCAGAGGAATTCATCTTCAGAGTGGATATGGATGGTTCATAAAAGGTCGTCAGATACTGAGTGTGGAAGATAAGAAAGTCTCAAGCTCCCTTGAGCTCACTTTTTATCTAAGGGGAGCAATTTAATTACTGGTTAAAAATACAGGGGACAGAAGCACATGTCCTTTAAAGGAACTCTAGGAAAACTGAGGCCACATTAATTGAAGCATTGTTAGAGGAAGAAGTGGTCAAGAATAGTGAGCTGTAAGGGTTGGTGTGACTTAGCAAATAATCGGAATCATTTGGGATTATATCCAAAAATTTTCCCAGAGAAAGTAAATCTTGAACAGTGTTTCCAAGAAGGGAAGAACTTAATTGTCAGAGCAAAGGCAGGAAAGAGAAGAACAGGGAATGAGAGTTAATTATGTCATGGTGGAGAGACAAGAGTTGGCATGAGGGACACCATGTTTTCCTGTAGGAAGCCCTAAGTCTATTCTTAGATTATAAAAATGTCTTACTGAGATTCTTTTTTTTTTTTTTTTTTTTTGAGAGACAGAGTCTCACTGTGTCACCCGGGCTAGAGTGCAGTGTCATCATCATAGCTCACTGCAACCTCAAACTCCTGTGCAGGGCTCAAGTGATCCTCCTGCCTCAGCCTCCCAAGTAGCTGGGACTACAGGCATGCACCTCACGCCTAGCTAATTTTTCTGTTTTTTCATAGACTCAGGGTCTCACTCTTGCTCAGGATGGTCTCAAATTCTTGGCCTGAAGCAATCCTTCTGCCTCAGCCTCCCAAAGTGCTGGGATTATAGGCGTGAGGCACCTCACCTGGCTGTTGTTCAAGTTCTTACCATAACTCTCCATCTATAAATAATAGAGTGGATAGGAAGGAGGATTTGCTAGGGTTTGGGGGAACATACACAGAAAAGAAGGTAGTTGAAAATCAAGAGGAGAGAGGAATGCAGTCCACTCAAACTGACAAATGTTTATGGAGAACTAACTCTGTATAATGAGAAGCGGGATACCTTTGTCTTTGGGGCATATATAAAAATGAAAGGGTTATTTTGAAATATACTCTGTACTTAGAATCTTAATATAAAGCTTAGAAATAAAGAGATGTGTAATATCCCTAAGTAATGTGAATGAAATTTTAAGATCTTTTTTAATTAATTCAGGAAATCATTTTACTAAAGCCTGAAGGGGATGCCAAAATAGAGACCATCACGCAGCAGGCTGAGAGCAGCGAGTCCCCGCTGGCTCAGAAGACCCTTACTGACATCAGCAACCAGTGGGACAACACGCTCCACTTAGCCAACACGTACTTAAGGTAAAGGGCCTGCCTGCACCACTCTGTCAGCTCTGGGCCCAGTGGAGCCAGAACCAGTATGTTTGTCTGCCTCCTGGGCTTGGCTGTGATATGTGTTGGAGAGAACGTGAGTGATGTTGGGCTGTCTGCAGTGTCACAGGCAGAAACCAAGAGGGGTAGTTCTCCAGATCAGATAGGAAACGACTCTGTCGTGACTGTGGCAGTGTTTACTGTAGCTGATGCATCAGCCCCTGGGGTTCTTAGTCACAAATTAGCTTTGTCTGTCATTCCACCTGTAATATGCTGCTTCCCAACCAAACCCCCTCCCCGCCAGACAGCCTCAGAATCTGTATGATATCATCGTGGAATAATTAATACTTACAAATACTTATTTTAAGAGATTCTTAAATGTGTGAACATTGAGAAATGTTGGCTGAATCCAATGAACATAATTCTGGTGAAAATTTTTAATTCATATCACATCTAAAATGGTATGTTTAGTCTGTGGCGATGCCACCCTGAATGCGCCCGATCCCATCTGACCTCGGAAGCTAAAATGGTACATTTAAAGTTTGGAAATGTGAATTTTATGTTTTTCTGAGGAGACAATCAGATCAAAACTAAATTTAAGCTATAGAAACATACACTAGTTAGATGGTTAATATAAGGAATGCTTATTTACTTTTATGAAAAAGTAAAATATAGGATAATATAATTACATTTAGATAAAATTAAAACCTGTTGGGACTAGTTTGAAATCAAAATTACTAAATATTTATTGTCTGGTTGAATTGTACAGAGAAAATTATTTTTTAGTAATACTCAAATAATTTCTATCTTGATTTATGAGCTAAACATAATACTACTTAGAATGTTATCATTCTAAGAGTCTCTGGGAATAATGTGTATTAGTGTTATTTTAATGCTGTTTATTATGATGTATGTTGCATCACAATATGTAAAATGCCATTTCGTTTTGCTAAATGTCATTTCATTGATAAAATACTTGTGACATTTAGCCATCAAGAAAAGCTTCTGTTAGAAGGAGAGAAATATTTGCAAAGTAAGGAAGATTTGAGATTAATGCTCACAGAACTAAAGAAGAAACAAGAAGCAGGCTTTGCTCTGCAACATGGTCTGCAAGAGAAGAAAGCTCAGTTAAAAATTTATAGGAAATTCCTCAAGAAAGCACAAGATTTGACATCCTTGCTAAAGGAGTTAAAATCTCAAGGAAATTACCTGTTGGAATGTACTAAAAATCCCAACTTCAGTGAAGAGCCTTGGCTGGAAATAAAGCACCTACATGAAAGTCTTCTTCAACAACTACAGGTGAAGTGGTCGAAATAAAATTTTAACTGATAGTTATAATTATGCATAATTACACAAGATTTTTTTATGGGACTATTTTGGTATTGTTGTTCTTTTGGTAAACCAAGAGCTTTCAAATTTAATTTCTCATTTTTAGATGAGAATGCTAACCTTCAAGGATTGAGGGAGCAATTCAGGCAGTTTTGCTAGAGGAATCCATTGTGTATTATTTGATGATGATATTATTTTCTGTCATTAAAATTCCTTTCTTCAGGGGTAGAATGGGTTAAGATTTTTTAGGCGTCGCTATGGAAAGGTAACAGTGTCAAAGCTATCCATACATCTATATACCTATCATCTGTCTACTGTAATAGTTCATATCAGTTATCCTGTGTCACCTTCTGATCAGTGCCCTTCCCTCAGATCTTCCCACATGATCTTTAGTAAAAGAGTTAAGAGGTAAAGTGTTAGCTTGTCATGAGGGAGTGTATTCTCTTAATACAACTGTTTATCATTCTCTGCACACTGAAAGCCAGATTCAATGTAAAGATGACCTGGGTAAGGTACAGATGGCAGGAGTTGGGCAGGGGTTAAGATAGACCTACCTGATTGTAAATTGTTTAGTTTAACAGTCGCTGCTTTTCTGATCAGGTGTGGTCATTTTATTTGCTTATCCCAGGGAGAGAACCTGAAGGTGGTTTTGCTCTTGGAGCATTGCTTTTTCCTAACACAAGTTTGGAGTTTGATTCTTAGAATAGGAACCTGGGGTTAGTTTGATCTCAGTTGGTCTCATTTCCAAATGTGGGTACTTGGTTTTAGTACAAAGGATAGTTAAGGAAGCTTCTTTATTATGTGTGTTTGTGATTTAATGATATAATTTGTAGCCATTTCATTTTGTAAACATCTTGACAAATAGTCTTCATGAAGGAAACAGGCAAAGAGGTGTGGGAAAAACAAATGTGTTTTCAGTAAGAGTCATTTTTTTGGTAAAGTAGAGATTTTGCAGTGAAATATCTCAAACCCTAAAATATTTACTTGAGAACTTTGGATGATTTATAGCTATGTTCCTATTTCAAGATGAAACTCACAAACAAGAATTTATGAATCATTTAATTATTTTCTGAGTGAAAAAATTCAGAGAGAAGTACTTCATAAATTATCGATGGCCTTATCTTTAGGATTCCGTGCAGAAGTTGGAAGGCCATGTTCAAGAACACCACTCATACCAGGTCTGCGTCACAGACCTGAATACCACGTTGGACAATTTCTCCAAGGAACTTGTTAGTTTTTCCAGTAAGCCTGTGGATCAAACAGCAGTTGAGGAAAAATTGCAGAAACTACAGGTATTAAACAATGTCCAGACGTGACAGATATTTAAAAAAATTAATATTAATTATACCTTGACTAACCAGTGTCTTCTGTTAGAAATTCAAGTGCTGTTCAGATGGCTCTTAGGTAATTAAAGCTCTGACCAGTTATAAAAAATGGGAACATTTTCCTTTAGTGGCCAAAATCATTTGCAATTTGAGTTGAGCAGCACTCTGACTCGGTGGGCCCTCAGGGACAATTTTACCCATGACCAGCCTGTAGCTCTGGGATATCTTTGTTTTAGAGACAACTTAGTGATTCCAGGGGACACTGAGTGGTCAAAGGATGCATCTCACACAATAAGATCTGGGGAAATGTTTTAATTTAGCATTCTTCATTGTGGGCGGAGAGAAGTTATATAATTTCTACCTTATTAATTTTCATACTCACGGAATAAATCAGAGCTCTCCACAAATCTCCACAAATCAGAGCTTCTAAGATTCTCACTCTTTTTTTTTTTTGAGACAGCGTCTCACTCTTTTGCCTGGGCTAGAGTGAGTGCCGTGGCGTCATCCTAGCTCACAGCAACCTCAAACTCCTGGGCTCAAGCGATCCTTCTGCCTCAGCCTCCCGAGTAGCTGGGACTACAGGCATGCGCCACCATGCCCGGCTAATTTTTTCTATGTATATTTTTAGTTGTCCATCTACTTTCTTTCTATTTTTTAGTAGAGACGGGGTCTCGCTCTTGCTCAGGCTGATTTTGAGCTCCTGAGCTCAAACAATCCGCCCGCCTCGGCCTCCCAGAGTGCTAGGATTACAGGCGTGAGCCACCGCGCCCGGTCAGATTCTCACACTTAACCCCACAACACCTAACCTTATACAGTGAGGATTCTAGGCTTTTATCTACATGCTCAAACACATTGCTTGGACTCTCACTGTTTGCACAGCCAAGATAAGCAGGCCTGAATGGTGTCCTTTAGAAGAAAACAAAATAAAGCATTTTCTACTCTACTTTCACAGTTCCTTTACTGGGAAATTCATAGGTGAATCTCACAGCATAGCACTGCTGGCATGAGCTTGGAAATTTCTCATCTCTTCTATTTAGGGATCTGGGAACCCAGCAAGACTTCTCCTCCAGAGTAGCCTGACATTGAGACAAGGCTACATCCCTTTTTACTTTTTTTTTTTAATGTTTAAAAAAGTTTAAAAAAATTTTTTAGAGACAGGTTCTCACTCTGTCACCCAGGCTGGAGTACAGTGGTACAGTCATAGCTCACTGCAGCCTCAAACTCCTGGGCTCAAGTCATCCTCTCTCCTTCGCCTCCCAGAGTGCTGGGATTGTAGGCATGAGCCACCGTGCCCTGTCTGAATTTTAAATATTAGCACTGGATTCATGAGCACATTCTAAATGATTCTTTTATTTCTTTTGTAATACTTTGCACATAGTAGGCACTTATTATTTTGTGCTTTGTTTGTATGAAAAGGCTATATCTTGGACAAAATATATGTTAAACAAATACCTATTGATTGCTTCCTATGTTCTAAGAACTGTGCTATGAGAGATTTCTGCATTACTTGTTGCAAAGTTTCTAGTATCTTATAAAATCTGTTTAAGAATTTTATTTGCTCTAGGATGCTATATTGGTTTCAATTTTGCCCAAAGTTTCTTCTTCGTGATATGAGTTGATAAGTTTATTTTATATTTTCTGCTCCTGTAGCAGAAATATTCCGTAATTTACAAAAGTCAATTAACTCTTGTGGCAACTGGAGATGCTTTTTGTAACAATTTTTTCTCCACTCATAGGAACTAAAGAATAGACTCAGTCTGCAAGATGGCATGTTAAAGGAGATTTTAGCTTTAGCAAAATCCATCAAGCAAAATACATCTTCAGTGGGACAGAAGATTATTAAGGATGATATAAAATCACTTAAGTGTAAACAAAAAGATTTGGCAAATAGACTCGAATCTGCTAAGCAGGAGATGGAAAATTATCTCAAAAGCATTCTCAAATCAGAATGCTCAACAGAAAAGAAAGAAAAGTTTACTCTGCCAGACAGAGAGAAGCAGACTACTTCTGATGTTCAGGAGTCTACTCAGGAATCAGGTGCAGTGGAAAAGTTGGAGGAAGACTGGGAAATAAACAAGGTAAGTGCTTGTGATTGTACTCTCTTAAGACATCCAGTCCAAGAATGAAGAGGCATTCAGCTCTGAAAAGAGGGTCGTGAATCAAGCATTCTGATTTCATAATTAAATCCTCAATGTACTGGCTATTTACGAAGCCCACTTGTAAAAAGAGCCCTTAGAAAGCTGCCCAGGATTTCAGTGGTGATATATTACTGTTCAGTGTGTTAAAATGTCAGTCATCAATTTAGGTTTATTATTCTCTGTGATGTGTAATCAGATACGCTTTCTTGGGTCAAGAGCGCAAAGGCAAATTAGAAAAGGCAAAAGAAAAGAAAATGTGCTTTATCTATTTTCTCAGGAAAAAAAAATCCAAGAGCCCAATTTTTTTTTTTTTTATTGATTTCATAGTGAAATCAGAAACTGTTTGAAAGGATCGTTTCCTTTCTTTTTCTTCTGATGTTAACCCTATACTGCAAATATACTTTTAAATGTTGTCGGATCATTTAGTGTGAGGATAACATTCAGGCTGCTCATTTTCCCCTGGGAGAGAGAAGAAGAATGTTTTTTTGTTTTCATTGTAAACAACCAAATGGGTACATTTTCCTGTGGCTCTTAAAGAACTTTTCTCATAGGTTACAGATTGAAAGGGGAAAGGTGCAGACAAAGAACTATCTAGTAAACTATATTTGGAAGAGTGTCCCTGGCAGGCAGCCGCTTACTTTCCAGGGTCCAGTGGAACAGTTGTGAAGGTTAAACAATTCGGGTGTGAGTTCTCATCAGCTTTTTATGGGATACACAATCAACAGGAATGAAGAGAACATGTACTTTTGTTGCCTTCCTGGAACAGAAATGCATGGAAGAGTAAAAGAACCAGATAGAATTTTCTAGAAATCTGTAAAATAAGGTTAAATACCAACAGAGCATTCCACTGGCCATGAGAAAATCTTATAAATCCCACAGTGTTAGATATTGCTAAGGAAATATGTCTAGCAGATTAAGGGCTTAGTGGGTGAGACTCTCTAGGTTGTATGTGTAAAAGAAACTTTCTTAACAGTATTTAAATAACAACAGATGAAATAAAAAAGGAAAAGTACCGAGTGCTTTCTGTGAGATGGCTTGTATAAGAGGGCACAGTCCTAACTCATGACCTTGCTTAAGGGCGTTAGTTGCCTAATAACTTTTTTCTTTTTTTTTTTTTTTAATTTCAGAATATTGCGGGGGGTACACATGTTTTGGTTATATAGGCCTAATAACTTTTAAACTAACTTTGCAGACCCATGTTAACTGAACCCAAAATTCAATAGAATACTTTGAAAACTATATACAGATCATGATCTAATAAGAATGGTTTTTTATTAAGCTTTTACTTTGAATGATGGTTTATTGATAATTTATAATACTTCATTAAAATAATTTTTTTTCAGAGCAGATGGAGAGACTTAAGTCCTCAAATAATTTTCATAAGTCTGGATTAAGGAGCCTCTCTGAACCTATTCTGGTTCAAGGGGCTGCACAAAAGGAAAAAAAAGTCTGGATTACAGAAAACTAGTTTTAATTCTGTAGCAACACTTTTTAAAAAAAATTCTTTAGTAGCGTGAATATTTTTCTGAATCTGTGATTCTTATTTTCTTTACTATAAGTACTGGATGTGTTTACTTTTATGTAATATTAGACTTTGTAACATTATATAACATTAGACTACGTAAGGTCAATAGTAATTTTAAGGTTGAATGATAACCAGTAAAAGATCAAAGATATGCATAGACAAATAAAATACAGGTTATGATGTGACAAATGCCATAACTTAGTGTAAATGACTTAAGTAGGAGTCTCAATTTAATGAATACATAGCATGCATAAAAGCACAATTTACTGAATATAAGTCTGATTAATCTAAAACTATTGTGATAGTGAAGATAAGCACTTCAATCATTGAAAACATTTATTGAGACCTATTTTCTGCTAGAATGTGGGGTCACAGTTGTCACAGCTTAATGTCAGATTAGAACATCTCTAATTAGTGCTCAGTTTACACATCTTTTTGAGATCTAGAGGGACTTATCAGATTATCTTCAATAGTCTCTAGAAAAATTTTTAGGAAATTTTTTATTTTTTCTTTATCTTTAATAAATTTTATTAATCTTAGAATTTTATTGAAAGCGTGATTGTAATTTTCAACAATTGCTATTATAGCATGTGTAACATTTGAATGCATTGCCAAGAATTTTATTTTAAATGACATTTGGGGGTATTTTAGATCTGGACTTTTGGTTGAACTTTTCTTCTCTCTTTTTTTTTTTTCTTTTTTTTTTTTGAGACAGAATCTTGCTCTGGTTGCCCAGGCTGGAGTGCTGTGGTATCATCATAGCTCACTTGCAACCTCAAACTCCTGGGCTCAAGCGATCCCCCTGCCTCAGCCACCCGAGTTGCTGGCACTACTGGTGTGCACCACCATACCCGGCTAATTTTTTCTATTTTTTGTAGAGCTGAGATCTTGCTCTTGCTCAGGCTGGTCTCAAACTCCTGGCCTCAGGCGATCCTCCCACCTCAGCCTTCCAGAGTACTAGGATTATAGGCATGAGCCACCGCACCTGGCTGACCTTTTCTTTAATATTGGAAATATTGACAGACCTAGAGGCAGCAGGAGTTGCCAAATTTGGTCTGAAGGGTATGGGTGCTTATGATCCAATATCAAACTGCATGTTTCTATAGATGTGGATTTCTTAGAGTTTTCAAGTATGAATAGGCAGAATTATCTTCCATCTCCCCCTTCCTATATAAGTTAGGTGAAGTAACAAATTAGGAAAAGTGAGGACTGTTTAATCTCTCAGGACTTTAGAAATCCATAAAGGGAAATGATAAAGAAGAAAAACAGGGAAACCCATACATTTCTGATCTATTATTTTTTAAAGAAATTATAATGCAACATTACAGCTTAACTGGTATTGAATGATCTTCCCTGTCCCATCCTTCCCAAATGACAAACTACATGAAATAATTGCTTTTTTAAACACCCCAAACCTTTTGTCTGTAATCACTTCCTTAATTTCCTTGTCACTGGGTATAATTGTTAGTAATTCTCAATCGTTTTTTGTTCTTTTCAAAAAGTTCTGAGCATGTGTAATTTGATGGTTAAGAAGTCATCTGTAGATAAATCCTGGAAGGTAGATGATCACACATATAGGCAAAATGTGGGTGGCTTCCAGCTGTTTGTAAGTGGGCAGGAACAAAGTGTGGAGTCAGAGCTAGAATGAGAGGGAAACTGCTTGTAGGAGAGTTTTCAATCCTGGGGTAAATGATGTCTATTTCTGGTCTTGTTTACCCTGGTAGCTTAGTAAAAAAAAAAGAAAATTTATAATGGAGCACAGAGTTGGGCCACATGTCAACTAGAATGTCCTACTTTGCCCTTTCTGGCTAGAGATATTTTTCATAATCCAAGATTTGTAAGATAACTTATCCTATAAATTAGAGTTATTCCAGCCTTTGTTTCAAACTTTCTCCACTTTCTTTCATCCCCAACTAAACCCTGTTCCTGTAATTCCTAACAGATACCTGGTCAACAACTGCTAGATTGACAGGTCCTCAATTTCTTTTCACTCCATTCAAAAACCCACAAATTACTGACAGTGGAAGACTAAATAAACTTCTCTTATTTTTTCTCTTGTTTGAATGAATCTGTACATCCGTTTTCTAAAAATTTTTTGAATGGGCAATGAGGATTTAGACATAGACATGGTCTCTGTTCTCACAGAGCTTCTAGTCTAGTTGGGGATTCATACGTTAACCAACTAATTACACGAATGAGAGTCTAATTGTAGGAACTAAAGGAAGGAACCCAGTTTCATGATAACCTTTAACAAGGGAATCTGACCTAAACTGTAGGGTCACAGAGAGCTTCTCTCAGGAAGCAACATTTGAACTGAGACTAGAATCATCTGTTGGAATTAACAGAGCTCAGGGCTGGGTATTTTCTTTTTTTTTTTTTTGAGACCGAGTCTCACTCTCTTGCCTGGGGCGAGTGCCTTGGCATCAGCCTAGCTCACAGCAACCTCAAACTCCTGGGCTCGAGCAATCCTACTGTCTCAGCCTCCCGAGTAGCTGGGACTACAGGCATGCGCCACCGTGCCCGGCTAATTTTTTCTATATATATTTTTAGCCGTCCAATTAATTTCTTAGGGCTGGGTATTTTCTTTCCTCCTGTGGTGGAGAGATCATGAGGAGTTTCAGAAACTGATTAAGTGCCCTGTGGCTGGAACGTTGTGGGTAGAGGACAGAGGAAAGTGACAGAGATGAGGCCTAAGACGTAGGTGTGGCTGGCTGTGTTTTGTTGGTCACGTCAACATTCTAGATGTTATGCGAAGAGAAACAGGCAGCCTCTGAGGCTATGATGATCTGCCTTTCGGTTTTGTCTTTGATAGTGATACATGCTTATGCTTAGAATTGTTTTTCACTGCTCTACATTAGAAGGCTTTAGAGGAAAAGGAAATGTATTCTCTAGAGCTCCTATGATACTCTGCCCCACTGTTGGCAGGTTACAAGTGATAGATTTAGGTTTCTGGCTGTCACAAGTTACCATAGCCAGGGGCCATTGCCCCTGAATGGGAAAAGGGATATTGAAGCTGTTGTTAACTTGCCTCTTTCTGCTGTGCTGGTATGTTTGCTGATGGAAGGTGGGTGATGTGGGGATCTGTTTTTTGCGTGTGTCTCTACACGCCTTTCAACACTGCCTTTTTGGCTTTTAAAGCCTTTGCTTTGGCATTGGCTTAGAGAGGGCAGGAGCTTTCTTCCTTGTCTTGGGCACCATCTTGCGAAAAGCTAATTGTTAAAGTAAAATGTTTGCTTTGTGAATTAAGGGATATAAAGATGAACATGTCATGGTCCTGTCCTTAATAAGAGTTGATGATATTCTTACTCTCACCCTCTATTGTTTTTCAAACAGACCAAAATCAAAGGAGAGATAAGTGGTTGGAAAAAAAGCAACATTTAAAAAAGAAAAAATTGTCAGCAGTTTGACCCAACCATGCTTTTGATAGAATGATAATTTTCCACTTTAAGTTTATTATTAACTTTGAAAATTTCACTTATGCTCAGAGGCTCAATATGTAAACTTTCATAACACTGTTTAAAAGTTATACTTTGTCTTGAATTTATGTTAATTATAGTTTTTTTTTTTTTTTTTAAGTAGAGAAATTCCAGCAACAGTGGGGAAAGGAAAGAATCAGATGCCGAGGGATTTAGAGTTTATACGGGATCATGAGAGGCCTTGCTTTGGTGGATACTCTGTAATAGACAAGGGCCCTGGAAAAGCTTGTACCCTTGGGGAGAGCACTTCTAAGCCAGAGAAGGGACTAGGAAGCTCCTTTCTCCAACTGACAGGAAAAGGTCCTGCATGAGAATGAAAAAGTCTGGTAACAAAGAGTTAGTAAGAACAAATAAGTAAAGAAATAAATAGCACAAAGGAATGCTCTACCACAAGGAAGAGTACTCATCCCATCAAATGAGAGAAATTAATACACTAAGGAAGTGAGATAATGCAGCAATCTGCGAGATACTATATAACAACATGTTTAAGATGATTAGTGATATAAAAGAAGAAATGGAGATCATAAGGAAAGAATAAAGGACTTTGAGAAAAAAGGATAGACTTGGAAAAGAACCACATGGAACTTAAACCAAAGAATAGTCAATACATGAAGAGTTAATTAACTTAATTATTCAGTTACATGAAAAATTATTGGCATATAGTTTATCCTAGCATAGAGTAGCTTTCTCAGCCTGCTTCATAAACTTACCAGGAACAAAGAAAAGTACAAGAATAAGCATTATGGCTAAATTGGCTCTGTGTCATAATTCCCTATTCTTAACATTCTCAGAAGGGTCCCATCCATGATAAATGCAGTAACTGCAGCCACATTTGAATGATCCATTTCTTGATTCATTCTGAACTCCCTTACACACATCGTTAGTTTTCCTTTAAGCTGAGAAAATCTATTGAGTAAGAGGTATCAATTTTACCATCCTTTCTTTCTGCACAGGTAACAAAGTCCTTACTCCTTTTCTCCTGTAAGGCAAGCCATCTCTGATCTCCTGGAAGATCTTTTCTCTTCTATTCTGCCATTGGGATGAACTTCTGGTAGAGGGGAAGGGAATTTTGTACCAAAGTTGAGAGTGAAGTTACTAAGGTTCTTTATTTTTATTTTTTCGAGACAGAGTCTTACTCTGTTGCCTGGACTAGAGTACAGTGGCATTGTCATAGCTCACTGCAACCTCAAACTCCTGGGCTCAAGCCATCCTTCTAGCTCAGCCTCCCAAGTGGCTAGAACTATGGGCGTACACCACCACACCTGGCTAATTTTTTAAAAATTTTTTTAGAGATAGGGTCTTGCTGTGCTGTCCAGGCTGATCTTAAACTCATGGCTTGAAGTAATCCTCTCACGTTGTCCTCCCAAAGTGCAAGGATTATAGGTGCGACACTGCGTCTGGCCTCTAAGGTTCTTTATTAACATTTCTGAGCAGATGGGATGAGAAGCCTCTGAATTGTCCTGGGAATTTTCTTCGGTTTTCTTATGAGAAACTTACTGGATCAAGGTTGGGTTAAGCTTTTGTGACAGGTCCATCACTGATCAAGTCACAGCTTTAAGCTCCTCTTGGATCTTTGGGTACCAGTAGAAAGTGATGCTGGACTCTCCACTTACTACAAGGTAGCCTGGAAAGAACTCTTTAGCCCAGAAAGAGCCTGAAAACCCAAATTCCAACAAGTGGTGGTGAAAGAGCTGACTTAAAAGATTTTTGAAATGTTTACAAGGGAATATAAAAGAATATTTTTGTGATTTGGGAGTGTAGAAGACTTTCTTAAACAGGCCCTAAAAGCACAAGCCAGAACAGGAAAAGACTGATAAATTTGACTACACTGAAATGTTAAATTCTTATTCAACAAAAGATACCACACACAGAGTTTAAAGACAGTCTACTGAAAGATAATTACAGTATATGTAAGTGTTAAAAAATTAGCATCTGGAATACAAAAGAATGCCAGAAATCACAAACAATGCAATAAAAAATGGACAATAGATACACAAAAGCAGTTCACAGAAGGCAGGATTCACAGCCAACGAGCATATGGAGAGTAGCTGTGTCTTGCTGTCAGGAAAATACCATTAAAACAATAATAATATCACTTCCATGCCCATTATGTTGGCAGAAATTAAAGTCTGTTAGCACTAAGATTAGAGAGGAGTTGGGAAAATAGGAACTCTTTTTGCCACAGTGGTGGGAATATAAACTGTAATTCAGTTTGGAGAACGAGTCAATAACTATCTATTGAGAATCAAAAGACATGTATTCTATGACCAGTAATTTCAGTTGTAGGCAAATATCCTAAAGAAATCCACACATGTGGGTAAGAAGACTCATATAAGGGTGCATATAACAGCAGTACCTGTAATAGGAAAAGTTGGAAAGTGTTACTGTCCAGGGTAGTCTAACAGATATGTAAGTCATGTTCGTTCATTCAGCAGAACAGCATACAAAGCTAAAACGACCGTACTAGGTTTCTATCTGTTAACGTGGATAAACCTCCCAGACCTACTGCTGAGTGGAGAAAAACAAATTATAACGTGATATATCCATTCTTCTAATTTCTATAAGAATTAAAAACACATAAAACAATACCATATGAATGCTAGTAAATGTAGTAAAAATATAAAAATATATGTGGACTTTAGAATAGTGATTGGTTCCAGGGAGGAAGAGATGGAAAGGGATGGAGGTTGGGCTTTAAATTATTTTTTTAATACGGAAAATTAAATCAATGAAATCTGTGCTATTGGTGATGAGTCTCTGTGATATTTTGTTCTTCTATGTGCTTTTGAAATATTTTATATTTTAAAATACAGTGTTTCAAATGAGCTTGCAAAACCACAATAAAGCATAGCAAAGGGTGCCTGCTGTGAAGTCATCATTCCAGGAGCCAATCAGGACCTGGAGTCCGCATTCTGACCTCGTTGGCGGGGGCGAAGGAATGTTACCTTTTACATTTGCAATGTTCATTTGAGGGATTCTGTTGGCTTTTCTGCCAACTTAGGAACGTGGCTTTGGGGATTGGTAAATGGTGTTTTGGCGTGATTTCAGGTTTTTCCGAATAGTTTTTCTGACCACTAAAGGCAATCATTAGAAATGTTACTGTTACTTTCCTGCGTAATCGTAGTCCTCAGGCATTCGGTCACCAGGTAAGAGAGACCAAGGGCTCTGAATTGTTCGTAGATGATTAATAATTGATAAAACTTTTGTAAGGTGTAGTACCTGGGCCTTTAGCTCGGGTCTCTTTCGCCCCAGGTGAATTTGTGGGAATCCTCTAAGAAATAGTAACCAACACGGGGAAAGGAGGCAGGCGTCTACCCCATCTGACCACAGCTCACAGGCAGAAAGCGCCCACTGGCCGATGAAATCTGGGGTGTGACACCTCTCTCCTTTCCTTCCCTGGATCTTTCCCCTTGAGATGCTGCCCTCGATATAGATTTTACCATAGTTCACATAAGCAACTTGTCAGAACTGGAGGAAGTTCACAAAATTATTTCAGTCATTTGCAACCTTTTGGAAGGAAGTGACTTATGCTAAGTGCCAATTAAGTACTTCAAAACTTATGCTAAGTGCCAATTAAGTACTTCAAAAACCAGTAACCCTGGGCAGCTGAATTGTCTTACCAGTTAGAATTGGTGAAACTCCAGACAGTATTTGTTTTATTGAAATAAACTTTTAATTTTAGAATAGTTTGACATTTACAGAACAGTTGCAAAGATAGTATAAAAAGTTTCCTTATACCCCTGCATCCAGCTTCCCCATTAACATTTTATGTTACTATCTAGGCAGTATTTTTAAGACAACAATTTTCTACATTGTTCGGGGATTTGGGAATGTCTTATTTACAGATTAGATATCTCAAAGATTCTACTGACATGAAAGTATATGGCAAAATTAAATGGTTTTTCATTTATGAAGTAACCAGAAAATAAAAACTAATACTTTAGCAAGATAATGGACATCTTTTAAAATTACTGGCATGGTGCCTAGTACATGTATTTGTTGAAAGAATGAATAAGTGAATGTAGACACCTTGACTCCCTGTGTGTTCTGTTGAGAACCTCAGGTTATAACAGCTTTCAGAAAAGGTCAAATTACCCCATGTGTAACTTGTCCTGCCTTACCCAGGTTTAAATTCTTCTTACTGATTGGCTTAAGGCATAATTTATTCTTAATATCATGAAATCTTGGTGTTTCCTCCATCTATCTATCCACTTACTTTAAACTACCCTACCGATAGGTAATGATGAATGCCTACTGTCTGCCTTGACCTGTATGTCATAGTGAATATAAGTATAAGCTTTAGAACTTTTGTTTTTTTGTATCCATTTTCCTTCTGTAAATTATTTCCATAGATTATGCCTCAGTATACAACTCAGCAATGCTAGATCCTGTACTATCTTGTCTTAAAGGTTTAATTTTGGGGGGGCTACCAACATAGGCATTAATTATTGTTTGGAAAAATCATTTTTGGTAGTGCCCACCTATAATTTTTAAAAGTCTTTAATCCAAGCAAATAGGAGAAACTGGAATTTTTTCATCAAGAAAAATAAAAATTATTTGGAAAGTAGACTATTCAGCAATTAATCCTTTTATATTTTCAGAATTCAGCTGTGGAAACGGTTATGTCAAAACAACTTTCTCTCGATGTTCAAGAAAGCATGAAAAACACTGAAGATGAGCAGAAAGTCAATGAGCTGCAAAATCAACCTTTAGAATTAGATATTATGTTAAGAAATGAACAATTAAAAGAGATAGAGGTATGGAAACATGAAAAACACTGACAACATGATTGCATCATTTATCCAGTGCAATACAATATATTTTAATTACAAAAAACTTGCTTGCACAGAGTGAAAAGTCTTATTTAACCTTTGCCTGATGATCAATCTGGTAACTATATAATTATGTACTAATCAGTAAATTGTATAAATCTTTCTGTTTAAAAAGTAGAAGAGTTTAATGAACATTAGTTTTCTTTCTCTTTCACCAAGTTTCTAAAAACTTATTCAGTAACAGAATTTGGCGATTTTAACCTATCATCATTTCTTAGTCAGATGTATTCTTTTGATTCTGACAAATTCCTTTCATTTTTCCTAATGATAATGTGATGGGGGTCCTTTTTCTTTCTCTTTACAGCTGTGTTTACATAGCTATGTTTATGTATGTATGTACTTCTAGGTATGTAAAGTAATGTAAACATCCAATACAGGCCATGTTTTAAAAAGTGAAACTATAAATGCTCCCTACAATTTTAGCTAAGTTTATGTAACAGTAACCATGTATCTAAAACAAGAAAGAGAGGTGATGTATATAAATAATAAAAATAAAATGACTCTTTTTTTAGACTTTGCAGAATGCTTTAAGACAATAGGGTGATCTAATTGATATTAAATGTTAGACTAATGGTGAGTTTCAGTCTAGATTTTGACATGATTCTAGTGGAAAAAAAATTGTTAGGACCTTAGTTTCTCTGTGTGCAAATGAAATATTTAAAAATCTTGGTATAGAATGTGTTATCTGATAGGGAAAACGAAAGAAAAGAAAATGAATGAATTAATGAGTGAATGAGTGAGTGCATATTTACTGATTTGCGTGACTTGATTTTAGGAATTATGTTTCCGGTTGGAAGCAAAGAAAGCAGCCATTGAACCACTGGAACAAACTGAATGTCTCAAGCAATCAGAAACAAGTGCCTCAGTTTTCTACAATACAAGATATTCAGCACACCACTTGGACAATCTGCTTCAGGCACTTTTTACTTTAAAGAAAAATAAAGAAATCCAATATTGTCTCCTTAAAGATTTTCAGGAACATCTCGCTGCAGTTGAATCCTCAATGAAAGCCTTGTTGACAGAAAAGGAAAGTCTAAAAGTGTAAGTGTAAGAATTTAGGACTTGCATTCTTTTAATTCAAGCACAGCCTCCACAACTTTGGATGGGTCCAGGGTTTTAAGAGTTTATACTATAAAAGGATATTATGATTTAAAAACTACAGTATAGAAATTAAATTCCATATGGACCCTGTCTTAGTCTGGACTGCTGTAACAAATACTGTAGATTGGGTGGCTTACGAAAAACAGAAATTTACTTCTTGCAGTTCTGGAGGCTGGGAAGTCTAAGAAGTTCAAGGTGACAGCAGATTTGGTGTCTGGTGAGGGCTTCCTCTCTAGTTCATAGATGGTACCTCCTGACTGTGTCCTCACGTGGCAGAAGGAACAGTGTTGCTCTTAAGGGGGTCTCTTTTATAATGGCTCTAATACCATTCATAGGGACTCCATCCTCATGACCTAATCACCCCCCATAGATGCCACCTCTTAAAACCATTACATTAGTAATTAGGTTTCAAAATATAAATTGGGGGCGGAGGGGAGCAGTACAAACGTTCAGACCATAACAGGAGCCATTTAAGAAAACTCTGTTGGTTTCATGCAAACAAAATTTATATTATTGAGTATTTTTACAAAGTAATTTATTAAATGATTCACACTATAAATACCTGCAAAATAGATTTAACATCTGTGGAGTTCAGTATTATTTTTGTTAGGAATGTATTCTAAACTCTGAGGGCTCGGGAGAGAAATGTATATAATTGTTTTCTATCAACATAATTGGTTTAAATAATTTGGTTAAATATTGAATATATACATATTGTAATGGTTTCTTTTAAAATATATGTACTCCTTTTGGCTTTGAAAATGATGGCAAATGGTGGCAGATAGAGTCTTAATATGTAAATATTTCCTCATCATTAAAAAGGTTTATTTTATACTTATATCTAAATGGGGGTTACTTTCAGCAATATCTCTTGAGGAAACAATTTTATATTCAAAAGATTAGCTTGATAATTGCAACTTCTTAGTCAGTATCTATATTGTTATTATTGTAAAGATAATAACAAAAGCGTTGATATTATGGTAATTTCAGTCCCAGACTAACCCTATGCAAGTACTTTACAGTTTACAAAGTATTTTCACAGATGTCATTCCCTTTACTCTTCACTCCTTGTCAGTTCTTCATCTTTATGATTCTCATTTCACAGGTAAGTTTTCCGCAACTAATTGAAGCCACAGTAAACAAGATTCTGATTTTTATGTAAGGATAAAGTTCTTTCACAGACAGCCTAATTCTCTTTTCTGTGACTTCAAAGCAGAATTAATTTCTTTTAATAACATCTAACTACATGTCAATGTGTAATAAGTATCAAATATTAACAAGCTCTATTTTGATTCTTTTGCTAGGGGACCACTGGATAGTGTAACATATCTGGACAAAATTAAAAAGTTGCTGTCATCCATAGAAAAAGAGAAAGGTTCTTTAAGCAAACTGAAAATCGAATGGGAGTATTTATCAAACCATGCAACAGACCTGGATAAGCAGATGTTGGAAAGCCAGATTAAGCAACTTGAACGTAGTTGGGAACAGGTGGAACAACTGGTTCAAAAGAAGTATTCTCAGCAAGTAGTAGAATATGATGTATTTATATCCCTCATGAATAAGATGCAAGACGTTGAGAGTTCTCTGCAGCAACAGCAGCAATGTCTACAGTTAAGGCTGAACTCGCCAGAACCGGAGGGGAACCAAAGCATGATTGCCTTGGCCACTCAACTCGAGGCTACCAAGCATAGATTTTCTGTTTTAAAGGGGAAAGCTGAACTTCAGATGAAGAGGATTTGGGGAGAAAAAGAAAAGAAGATTTTAGAGGATACAATAAATAATTTGAAGAAGCAATTAGAAGCATCGAATCCATTAAACCTAGAGGTAGAAAATCAGATTGAGAAGTGTGACATTAGGAACAGAGTGAAGGAAAGCATGTTGTGGATCAAGAATCTGTTGAGTGAACTCGTTACCCCCATTTCCCTTCTCCCAGATGACATTCTTTCACAGATCAGAAAATGCAAGGTGACACATGATGGCATTCTGGAGAGGCAGCAGGCTGTGGAATCGTTGGTTGAAGAGGTCAAAGGTAACATTCCTAGCCTAACAGCATATGAGGGCGATGATTTAAATAATCTGGTGGAGGACTTACAGAAGCAATACCAAATGCTGGTTTTAAAATCAACCCAAAGATCACAGCAATTAGAACTTAAATTGGAGAAAAGAAGCAAATTTTTTGCAATGATAACAAAGGTTCAACTTGCACTTGAAAGAAAGGAAACACTAATAATTCCCAAGGTGGAAACAGCCTCCACAGAAGCTGAACTAGAACATCACCATGTCGCTTTGAAGGCATCTCAGAAGGAATTGCAAGAAATCAAGAATGTCATCTCAATGCATCTTCAGGAACTAACAAACATCTATGGGGATCTGAGTGTGTTTGAAAGATCATTTCTGAGTGATCTACTAAAAAATCTTAATACTAGAGCCAACAGAACACAAAGATTCATTTGGAATAAATGTAAAGAAATAGAAAACAAGGTAAATTTTTACAGAGAATTCCGTGAAAGAACGTCTGTGCTTCAGAAGGAGGTTGACAGTATACAACACGATGAATTGCTGCTTGAAGAAATAAATCAAGATGTTAAAGAGGAGATCTATAATCTGAAAGACAGATTCATCGGTATTCAGCGGAACATCTTACAAGTATTGAAACTTAAACAATCGTTTGACTGCATAGGACTAAACTGGGATGGTTCACAACTCAACCAACTACAAACACAAGTATTTGAAAAAGAAAAGGCACTTGAAGGGAAAATTAAGCAGTTAGAAACATTTGAGGCAGAACATGACAAATATCAAGCATCACTAAGTAAAATGAGAGCTATGGATTTGCAAATTAAGAAAAGGGCTGAAGAAGTACTAAAAGCTCCTGATACTTCCCCAGAATCTAATCCACTCAATGCTCAAATTTTGAATCAGAGAATCGAGAAAGCCAAGTGCTTATATGATGAGATACTAAAGAACTTATATGAAAATAAGGCCTTTGATGACTCGTTCAAAGAGGAAGCAATACTACAAATAAAGCAAAATGCAGAAGAAAATGATGAGTTACACAAGGCTCTCCAAAACATGATACTACAATTCCGGCCAAAAGAAATGGATAAAAAGAATTTTCAGGACAAATTAGAAAATTCCATACATGTTTTAAATCAGATAAAATCTCAATTGCAGCAGCCTTTACTTATAAATTTGGAAATTAAACATATTCAAAATGAAAAGGATAATTGTGAAGCATTTCAGGAACAAGCTCAGGCAGAAATGTATGGTATTAAAGCTGTGACTCCTGTTGAGAAGCAAAGAGAAGAAGAAAACTCTTCTGAAGCCAGTGATGTGGAGACAAAATTACGTGACATTGAAGACCTTCAAATGCAGCTTAGCACGAGCATTGATTTGCGCACAGTAAGTTTTTAAAAAATTAAGCAGTTCGTGCATCTGTTTTTATTTCATGACTTTATGTTTTGCTAGTTAATATCTGTACTTCTAAAGAAGTTACATGTTCTACAGGAAAGTTCTGTACAGGATAGCTACTTTGAAAAATTGCAATGAGCCAGTTATAATCCTGACTCATTTTCTATCTAAATGCAGCACCTTGATGTTTGGAAAAGGACAAATCTGATCCCTTTATTTCTATTTCCCTTGTAGCCCCTATTGAGCTTAGAACAAAGTTTTTTGGGTTTTTTGTTTTTAGAGATAGTAAGATACAGTGGAAGAAGTACGGTGTAGAAGGAAGAACACCAAATAATAACTAACATTTATATAGATTTTAAAACTTCAAGTGTTCTAGGCACGGTGCTAAATGCTTCATATTTAATCTGTCAACCCAAATGAATGACTGAGGCAAAAGTCTCAATCAGTGGAGATTTATTAAGCCAAGATTTGGAGGATGCACCCTGGGAAAAAACATGAACTGCAGACGAACTGTGGCTGTTTTTCCCAAAGGGAGGTTGGAATTATCAGCATTTTAAAGGCATACAGAGAGAAGGAAGAAGGCAGGGGGTTGGGGGTGTGGCTGATGAGGTAGTGGCTACATTCTTGTGAGGCCCAGAAATCTACATTTTATATACAATAAGGGAGTGAAGGAAGTGTCAAATATTGTAGATGTTCCTTCACGGGTGGAAGAATGCCTCATTCTGTCTTGTTTCCAGTTCTGTTTGTTGCCTGTAAGATAAACTTGTGATTCGTTATTAGTGTGGAATCAATAGGCTTTAGTTTTAGGTGCTAGACATAGGTACAGTTTGCTTGTCCTTGCTTATGGGAGGTTAGCAAGAAATTTCCTCCATGAATGATCCGTGGAGCCAGCTCTTCTCAGGTGCCTGACACTGCGATTTTCTTTTTATGAATCTTTATAGCAACTCTGTGAGGGGGGTGCTATTATTAACTCTGTTTAAAAATAAGGAAATTGAAGTTTAGAGGCATGAAAATTTTTCTGAGGGTCTTGCAACAGTAACAGAACCGGGATTCTAACTGAGATCTGGCTGATTCTAGAGCAGGGACCATCAGATCAATACCCATGGGCCAAATCCTGCCTGTTAGGGTGGAGGCTCATGACGCAGGTGGAGAAAGAATTCTCAACACAAAAATTAGGATAGAAAGAAAAAGTTTATTTTACTTTCTCTGGGGTGGGGGGAGGGAAAGAGAGAAAGAGAAAGAGAGAGAAAGAGCAAGGGCATGACACCCAAAAGAAAGGGGAAGTGCCAGCCCCAAAGCTAAGGGGCTCAGAATTTTTATGGGGAAAAAGGGGAAAAAAGAAAAAAAATTATTGCTGTAGACTGATTAACAGGAGACAGCTGTGAGATGTTACTTCTCCTTGAGACTGTTGAGAACAGTCTTATCAGTCTCCTCAGGAATATGGTCTGGCCGGACTGGTCTTGCCTGGTCTGGCAAATGCAAAGGAGGAGGATTTACACTCCCTTTCTGTCTTCTCAGCTCTTTTCAAATGCCATAAAACAGTCTCTGTGGGTGGTTGAAAGACAGCAAGTTAAGACCCACGTGATTCATCTTAAGGACAGCTGGTTAAGGTCCCTACAGTTAGAGACAGCAAGTTAGTTTATTTTTCTGTTAGTTTATTATCAAGGTCATCCTTTCACTGCCCATAGTACCTGTTTTTATAAATAAAGTTTTATTGGAATAGATCCATGCCCATTTGTTTATGTATTGAATATGGTTGCTTTCATGTTAACAACAGCAGAGTTGAGTAGTTGTGATTGTTTGCTGACCTCTGTTGAAGAGTGACTCCAACATGCTTCCCTTCCTTTTCTTCTGATAGTAGGGTAGAAATTTTAGGCATTATCAGAATTCACAGTGTGCTGAATATAATGCCTTACATAGTGTTTTCAGATTCGTCATATTAGATTTACATAGTGGAGAAATTAACTTCCTTGTCTAATTCAAAGAGTTATTATTAGATAATATATTGGAAATATTTTGATAGGTATAAATACTGTAGAAATATAAAGTTGTGTTATGAATCTAATATAATCTTTAAGAAGGTTTGTAACAAATGAGTAATTTGAATACTTTTCTACCTGGTATTAATACAGTTTTAAGAAAAAATGTACATAAATCCCCAAAATATTAGGATTAGACCTAGACTAGAATGGACCTTTAAATAAATTGTTATTTCAATGAGAAGACTGAGGTCTGGAGGCATTCAAAGATGTACCCAAACTAAAATTCGTGGCAGAGCCATTAATTTTAAAACATCAGTGGTCTGGAGTTCTTTGTTTTCATTTGTTCACAAATATTGATTAAGGTTATATACGTTAAACATATTCAGTTTTATGTAATTCATAGTCTAGTATGAGAGTTTTGGAGCAGGAACATAAATCAGTAGACATGATTCATGAGATATTATTTTGAATTTAGATTAGATTTCTTAGAAAATGTGGAAACGTTTTTCCTTATGCAAACAAAAGAGTTATTCGTTGTTAAATAATGTCAAACTGCAAGTATGAGAATGCTAATTCTTATAAAACTCAGAGACATATTACGAATGCATCACAAAAATTTAAGCATGACAAAAATTCCAAAAGTTTGACAATTTTGTCACAACATTTCATCTCCTGCTCGCCAGAATGCCTTGAATGATGCTTATGGAAATTTAATATGCTATGAAAAAGAGGTCACCAGGGCGTTGGAGATCATCGCTTCCCTTGAAGCCATCATCGCATCCCATAGAGTAGACCTTGATAATCCAGAAGAATCACTAGAGATGCCTCTTAGGAAACAAGAGGAATTGGAATCCACAATAGCAGACATCCAGGACCTGACTGAGAAATTGGGAGCTATATCCAGCCCTGAAGCCAAACTACAGCTTCAGTGTACTTTACAGGAAATAGTTTCTAAGAACTCAGCCATGAAGGAAGCTGTCCAAGTACAGAAAGCTGAGGTAGAAAGGTAGGTCTTCTTTCTAAATGTAATGCTTTAAGAACATAAAGTATAGGGGTTTTTTTCTTTATAATTAAAATGTATGCATTAAAGATAATTTGGAAAATACGAAAAAGTAAAAATTACTATTTAAAGAAAACCATGGTAGATATTTTATTGTATTTCTTTTTTTTTCTTATTTAATATTGAGTGCATACAACAGATTGTTTATAAAAGTATGTATATGGTATAAAGAATAATGATAAACATCTCTGTAACCAGAGTTTCAAAGATAAGCATGATTAATGTGAATTCTCTTGCATGCTCCTTCCCTGTTCTCTCAGAAGTAACCATTATCCTAAATTTTATATTTACCATTTCCCTGACTTTTGTTGTATTGTTACTATGTGTTTGTGTGTCCTGTTTTCATGATTTTGAACTAGCCCCTAGTGTGTATTCTTCTTTCACTTCATTTTTTTCAAACTCACTGTTATGACCCTGAGGTTTACTCATGTTATTGTCTGTAGTAAAATTCATTTCCCCAGCTATTGATGGACATTTGAATTGTTTCCAGTTTTTGCATTCAAAAACAGGGCTACTTAGGAACATTTTTGAATGTAATAGCTTCCTTTGGGTATATATCTAGGAGTATGATTGCTGGCTTGAAAGGTACCGCATGTCTTAAATTCTTAACACCAAATGGTTTTGCCAATTTCCACTTAAGCCAGTTGTATATAAGTATTCTAGTTGTCCCATATCCTTGCCAACACTTGATATTGTGAGACTTAATTTTTACCAGTCTGGTGAGTAAGAAGTGATATCTCACAGTGGTTTTAATTTCCATTTCTATTACTGCTAATGAGTTTTATCTCTTTTTTGAATGTTTATTGGTCATTCATATTTCCTCTTCTATAAAATGCTTATTCAAGCCTTTACCCAATTTTGTTGGTTGTCTTTTTCTAAATAATTCCAATAAATTATAGGAATTTATTCTATGGAGATCAGTCCCTTATAGTTATGTGTGTTACAAATACCTTTACAGAGGAGATTTCCTAGTAGAGATTTCCTAGTAGACACCCATTCTGGGGTTGGCTCCAAACTTTGTGGTCTGTCCCTCACATTCCAGGAGGAAGCAAAGAAAACTGAAACTCTAATGCCCTCAAGGCAAAAACTGGCCCAACAGCCTTGCTTATTTCTGTGTATTTCCATTTTACAGAGTTTGAGGCCTCAAATCCTTGCCTGTTTATTCGTGTGTCTTAAGAGTTGTTTTTTAAAAAATATATTTGATATGGAATTTTTAATTGCTTTCAATGGGAGATTTAGGCTGTGTCTATTTTGTAGATATAATTTTATAGTGTTTCTAAATCTATCTTAATATGGCATATATAAAATATAAATTTTTTTATTTCATAACATTATTTTCCTTATTATAACAAATACTTTATAAAAATATTTATAATTGCTATGTAATATTTTAAGTAATGGATTGTTTTAGTTTGCTTTATCACACCTTTAGTTAGATTTAAAGGATGTTCTATTTTTTGCTGTTTTAATTAATACTCTAATGAATAAAAAGTTCATATCATGTTTAGTATAAATTCCTTATATTTAGGATTAATTCCTCAAGGTAGATTGCAGAAGTTGAATTAATGGGTCAAGGCTGGGCCCAGTGGCTCACACCTGTAATCCTAGCTCTCTGGGAGGCCAGGAGGATCACTTGAGCTCAGGAGACCAGCCAGAGCAAGAGCGAGACCCTGTCTCTAAAATTAAGAAAGAAAGAAAGAAAGAAAGAAAGAAAGAGAGAGAGAGAGAGAGAGAGAGAGAAAGAAAGAAAGAAAAAAAGAATTAATGGGTCAAAAGATATGAGCACTTTTCAGGGACTAAGTGGTTTTCTATAAGAATTGTGTACTAATTTACAGCTCATTAGCATGTTCAAGAATGCAGTTTTCACTTCACTGAAGTGAACTGTCTAAAAAAAATCTCTCCAATTTAGGCGTTTTGAGGACAGCCCTACCTGCCTGTTAAAGTTTGCATTTAAAGCCATATGCAGGTCTCTTTGGGGATGAATAGTTAATAAAAATTTGTAAAATGCATTGAATAGCAAAAAAGAAAGTTATCCTATCTTTTTTAAAGAAATTAAATGTGGAGAATTTATTCTGGAAAGTTTAGAATATTGTGTTGAATATGATTTAATATCATTTTTTTTCTAACTGTGCCTCATTAGGTATCTCAAGAATTACCAATGCTATAGAAAAATTGAAGAGAAAATTTGCGCTAACCTCAGCAAAACGGAGGCAGTTCTTGCGCAGTCCATGTTCCCGTTGCCAGTGTCTTACAAAGAAGCTTTAGAGCGCTTGGAACAGAGCAAGGTAATAGTATTTGCAAGTCCCCAGTAAGTCTGCGTGCAAAAAATTGGCAGAACAAACAGGTGGAGGCGGAAAAAAATGTGGCTCTGTTACGACCCAAGGAAATCTTGAGACTGAGTTGTGCACCCGTGAAAGTTCCTCAACCCAAAAGCCAGAGGGGAAAAAATGAGGCAGTGGTTCTGAGAGATTTAATTAATCGGATTCATAGGACGCTCATCCCCAGTAGTGTCCTGTCCTCATGGATGGCCTTTGTGAAGCTCCACCTTTCGTGTTACTCTGAGGGGCGCTCGTTGTCCACTGAGCTCTTACTAACTGTCATGAGCTCTAAATTCTCATCACTTCTCAGACTCTGTTGTTAAACATTTTACTTTTTGGTTATTTTCGTCTGTTAGGATCTATGGTATTACGTTATTAGGATTTGGATGAGGGCATCCTAAATTAGCTATACTTAACATCTACCAAAAACAAAAACAAACAAAAACCCTTTAATATTATGTTGATGTTTGATATAAGAAGTATTATGCAAATAACCTACTTAGTAAAATAGGAGACTTTTTTTTTTTTTTTTAATAAAAGCACTGTCAGAAGGGACTTATGTTAAAATAACAAAATGTGCAGTAGTCTCCTGTTATCCATGGAAGATACATTCCAAGACCCCCAGCGGATGCTTGAAACTGTGGAAATTGTACTGAACCCTAAATATACTATGTTTTCTCCTATACATACCTATGATAAAGTTAAACTTATATATTAGGCATGGTAAGAGATTAACAGCAATAACTAGGCACGCGCCTGTAGTACCAGCACTTTGGGAGATTGAGGTGGGAAAATCGCTTGAGGCCAGGAGTTTGAGGCTGCAGTGAACTATGATTGTGCCCCTGCACTCCAGCCTGGGTGACAGAGCAGGACCCTGTCTCAAAACAAAAACAAAACCAAAAAAATGCAATAATAACTAATAATAAAATGTAAATTATAACAATGTACTATTAACAAAAGTTATATGAATATGATCTCTCTCTCAAAATATTGTACCGTACTCAGCCTTCTTCTCCTGATGACATAAGGTGATAAAATGCCTACCTAAGGGGATGAATTGTGGTGAATGGCATAGGCATTGCAAGGGAGTGTTAGGCTGCCATTGACCATGAACACAGCACCGGAAACAGTTGATCCGATGACCAGGAAGGCTGCATGCAACATGCCTAACGAGTGGGGAACGTATACAGTGTGTACACACTGGACAAAGGGATGATTGATATCCCAGGTGGCACGGAGCAGGATGGCATGGGATTTTATAACCCTACTCAGACCGATGCATAATTTAAAACTTACGAATTGTTTACTTCTGGAATTTTTCATTTAATATTTTTGGGCTGCATTTGACCATGGGTAATTGAAACCTTGGAAAACAAAACCATGGATAAGGGAGGACTACTATACTTCTAGAATATTTACTTTTGAAGATACATTCTTACTTGGCAATATTGGTTCATGGGTCATTATTTGTCCCCATAGTCCCAGATTCATGCAGAATGCAATAATATGTAGATAATTCTCATCTGGCCCAAATTGACTTCCAAAAGGACAAGAAATGGCTTATGTAATATTTATGGAAGATTAAAATCATCAATTGTTCAAGATTTAAAAATAGTTTATAAATTTCAGAACAAATAATAGATATTATGTCCCTCCTTTTTCTTTTCTTTCTTAAGGCCTTGGTGTCAAATCTTATATCAATCAAAGAAGAGTTAATGAAACTACGACAGGCCTTCAGACACTTGAGACCCCGGTGCACAGAAGACGATGGTGTGTGTTTGCTCAGAACTCTGTCGGTTCTGTGGGCGAAATGGCTGGGCTTGCTGGAAGCTGCTAAAGAATGGGAGATGTGGTGCGAAGAACTGAAGTGGGAGTGGAAATTTGTCAGTGAAGAAGTGAGTGCTTCCTTTTCAACAGCCAAACTGTGTTGTTTCCTAACAGATGTTTTTAAAATTGTTTTATTATGATACCTTGTTTTTATATAAAACAGGACCTCAACCTCTGTACCATTTGTGTACGTCACATAAACATTACACAGAAATGTTTATAGTGGTCAGGCCCTGTTAAAATATTCTCTAAGAAGTTATTCACATTTTTTACAAGAGTGGCTTTTTTTTGGATATCAAATAATTCTTATAAATAAGTGACCACTTGCTAGTTTGAGCTTTAAAATCTTTATTGTGAAAATAAGTGAACTGAAGCAGCCTTTGGTCGCTGCACTCTTGTTGGATTGTGATTGCTGCAGCTTCCCGTTCATGATTCTCATGGGACCTGGAAGCACCAGGAGATGCCCCTTCCGTCCTGGATGACAGACATTGTCCTTTTAACCCGAATGCGTATTGGAAACTCTAGGTGCACGATTACCTGTCAGTGCAGCACTTCCTTTGTTTGCATGCTAATTTCTAGCAGGGGGGGCTCACAATGACCCTTATCTCATTTCCTAGTGGAAGTGTAGCTGTTTGCCTGAGAACTGGGCCTTCTAGTCCAACTGAACTTAGGTTTGAGGAAATGGGAAGCACACATTTCCTGACTGGGTCTCTCGGAGAGGGGCCAGTCGACACCTGCACCCATGTATTCTAGCAGTTGGGGACCCAGCTGGATCCTATGGCCCATGTGGCAGGGCACCTGGGCCCACCTGCTGCAGTGCTCTTCTTCTCTAGGCCTCCCCAGCACTGGCAGCCTTCTGAGAGATGGATCTGAGCAATAATCCCAAGTATAGCATAGACTGCCCCTGAAACCCCTAGAGGCCCATCCAGGGCTGTGTCTCTTTCTTAGCAATAGAGCTACAAGATTGAACAACTTGCCCTTGATCTTAGAGAAGAAGCCCTGGCATGTCCCAGACTACTGGGCCCCTGGAAACTTAACTGATACTGGGGCTCCTGAATTCTCACAGGCCTTATTTCCTACCCTCTGGTGCATCTTACTGGACATCCAGGTCCTTGATCACTATCTCAATTAGCATATTATAAACATAGTTGACCGGTGTGATATTCTGTAATGTCAACATTGCAAGATCCATGACTCTGAACACAGAACAAGAGAATTAACACTAGGGCAGAATGTGATAAGGAATGACACAGTGGAGGGGAGGCCCAGAGGATTTGAGGAGAGGTGTGATTTGATTTGATTCAGGGGCCTTTGAGACCTTTTTCTGTGTCTTCACTCTGAGTGCAGGGGTTGTGGAACTCCCAGTTTCCAGATATGTGATGCAACAGGTTATGTATTTCTGGGTTCTGTACATACCAGTGGTTGATAAACACTTGATTGGTTCAATAATTCAGGCTGCTTCCCCTTTGGTAGGTGTCAGGGTAATGAGGATCTACTGGACTGACTTTTTCAGCTTATAGGAATTGGAAGTGAAGGAAAAAAGACCTGCAGAAAGAATTCTCCATGTCCAGTAGTTGCCCAACCTTTTATACATAGCGACGGCAGTTTGGTGGAGCTTATTTTAACCACCTTATGCTCATCTCAGGAGAAATACCACTTTATACAACTGAAATCTGAAGGAGAAGTAAATTATTTATGAAAATTTTCAATAGCATTTCCTTTAGCTCACAGTAAAAATACTTCATTTTAATCACACTTCTATATGAGCAATAGCTGGGAACTATTGGGTTCCAATAGTAGAGGACTAATATTCCCAGCTACAGGAAAACAAGTATTACTTTGAACTAGGATATGAGACGAGCAACCCTTTGAGGAGAGAGTCTACAAAGATTATGGCTGCCAAGGTATGTTTCAGGTCCTGAAATGGTAAGAGTATATTTTACTTATTTCACCTCTTTTTTTGTTTTTTTTTTTTTTTTTGTTGTTGTTGTTGAATTAGATCGAGCGAGAGGCAATTATTTTAGATAATCTTCAGGGAGAACTCCCTGAAATTTCCGAAGCAAAAGAGGCAGCCATCACAGAGGAGCTGTTTGATGTGGTAGACTGTTTACGCCAATATCAGGAGAGTGTGGAGAAGCAGCAGCTGTCACTGAATTTACTTCTCCAGCACATCAAAAGTATCCAGAATGTTCCGGAAAGCTTAGGGGCTGTGGAAACTGTTCCAGCACATCAGGAGATTACTTCCATGCAAGAACGATGTAACAAGTAAGATTTATGAAAAACTATCATAAATATTATATAGCTCAAAAGTTAGAAAATATCAAATTTTGAAAAAATAAAAATATTGTAGAATAATGGCAAATGATCCAACAGAATTGAGTTGAGGACACTGATAGGTATAAAAAGGAATGGAAAAGAGGTCGGGTGTGGCAGCTCACACCTGTGTTCCCAGCACTTTGGGAGACCAAGGCAGGAGGATCATTTAAGGCCAGGAGTTTGAGATTAGCCTGGGCAACATGGCAAGATCTCATCTCTAAAAAGAAGAAAATTTAGCTGGGTATAGTGGCACACACCTGTAGTCCTAGCTACTGGGGAGGCTGAGGCAGGCGGATCACTTGAGCCCAGGAGTTTGAGGTTGCAGTGAGCCATGATCATGCCACTGAACTCTAGCCTGGGTGACAGAGTGAGACCCTGCCTCTAAAAATAAAAAATAAAAAGGTATGGAAAAGATTAATAACTGTAATTAAAACAGGCACACACTTCTATCCTGGCATTGCTGAGGGTGAATATTCTTCAAATTTCTTTTTTCATTGGTTTTTCTAATTTAGTAATACATATTCATTATGGGAAAGTTAGAGATTGTGAAATTTACAAAGATTAATATAAAAACCCACCTTAATCTCACCACTCAGCAACAACCACTGCCAATCACTTTTTTCTCCTCTTTTTTACTATGATTTTGTTTTTAAATTGAGATCCTAGTAATTATACTGTTTTGTATTCTGCAGAATAATTTATCAGCATATCACATTTGTCTTCCTATGCCGTTAAATGTCTTTTAAAACATAGCTAGCTATATAGTATTCTACCATGTGGATGTGCCATAATTTATTTAACCAAGCCCCTAATAAAGAACCTTTAAATCATATGTGATTTTTTTTACTTTTATAAAAATACTGCATTGAATATTCTTACGCCAGAATCTCTGTCTGCATCTGTGATTAATTCATTAAGAAAGATACTGAGAGAGAGAATCACTGGGCCAAAGGATATAATAATTTTAGGGCCAGAGACCCTCTGAAGAAAAAGGCAACTGTTGTTTCTCTCTGTTCTCACACACCACTCATGCAACACTTCTGACACCAGACGTGTGGGGTTGTTTCCTTTAAATCAAGGGTTCCTCTGACACTTCCCTTGGGTTCAATTAATTTGCTAGAGCAGCTCACAGAACTCAAGAAAACACTTTACTGATGTTTCCTGGTTTATTAATAAAGGATGCGGATAAACAGATTGAAGAGATGCATTGGGCAAAGTATGGGGGAAGGAGTGCAGAGCTTCCCTGCTCTCTCTGGGTGGGTGGGCCACCCATGCACCTCTGTGTGTTCAGCCATCTAGATGCTCTCCAAACCCTGTCTTTTTGGTTTTTTATGGAGGCACCGTGGTCATGATTGATTATATCATCGGCCTTTGGTGATCAACTCAGCCTTCAGCTCCAATCCCCTCCTTGGGCTTGGGCTTGGGGGGTGTGTGTGTGTGTGTGTGTGTGTGTGTGTGTGTGTGTGGTGGGGGGTGGTACTGAAAGTTCCAATCCTCTAATCACATGGCTGGTTTCCCTAGCAACCAACCCCCATCCTGAGGCTATCCAGGAGCCCACCAAGAATTGCCTCATTAGAACAAAAGATGCTCCTATCACTCAGGAAATTACAGAGGTCTTAGGAACTCTGTGTCAGGGACTGGCGTCGAAGACCAAATATTAGAACAAAAGATTCTTATAGCGTCCCTGTCTACGAGAGTATTAAGAGCTCTGTCTCAGGAACTGGGGCAGGGACCAAATATATATTTGTTATTATATCACAATACTTACCAAATAATGCCCAGGAAAGATTTTACCCGCTTAAATGCCTCTTCTAGTATTTGTTCCACAGTAAAAAGGGTCAGCTGGGGAGAAAAAGGCTAGGGGGGATGGCTGTCTCCAAGAGCCCACCCATGGCTCCATTCACACCTCTAAGTCATTTTAATTTGAGCTCAAGGATTAGATGGAAGAAAATAGAAGATAGAGATGGCAATTAGAATGTACAATGAAAAGAGGATATTTGGGGATGAAAGGTTTGGAGAGGTTTTTGATTGAGTGATAGAATTTGATATATATTTGTATATATGGTACATAAATTATTGAAAACTGGTACTATTCTCTTGGGGGAAAATCATCTTTTATGAGCTATTCAGACATTTTATTAATTGTTGAACTAAAACTATTTCATAGAAGAGCAGGCTAGAGAAACAATTACATTCCAGTGCTCTCTTTTAGGGTTTTTCAGAAAGCACAAAAAAATAAGGAATTGATACAGACTGAAATCCAAGAAAGACATTCTTTCACAAAAGAAATAATTGCTTTGAAGAATTTATTTCAACAGACTACAACTTCTTTCCAAAATATGGCATTACAGGACTACCCACAAAAGGCAGAAGAGTTTGAGGTAAGTGAGAAATGAACTAATGAATGTGGCTGATGCAGGTACACAGTATGCAATCTTGTATCCAAAGTCCTTGGGGCAGAGATAACTCAGTGACTAGGGTTGGAGGAGTGGTCCAGAGGAAAGCACATACAAAGGCCCTGTGGCATGGTGTGGGCAGAGCCACGGGTGAAGATCAGTGTGGTTGGAGAGCAGCGAGCATAGTTAAGATCACGTTGGGACCAAGCAGCCTTTTTTCAAACGTGTTCACGTGTGTTTGGTGAACAGGGGACTCAGACTACTCTTCAGTAGCATGTTAGTTAATGTAGGACGTGATGTTTTATCTCTGATAAGGGGCTATGTACCACCTAAAGGTAATTTGGGAACTAATTTCTTCAGAATGATTTCTTCTCTCATTCCAGTCCAATGGTGACAGCCAAAAAGAACATTTGGAAGTTGATTCAAAAGTTGCCTGCTGTTGTTAACCAGAGCTTTTGTATATTAATGTTGAAAAGGAAACTTATTCACAGAAGCAGTCTACGTGGGGAGCTGTCCAAGTGTAGCTCTGAATTAAAGACCTGTCCTCCTGGCCTAGGTCTAGATGAAACAGGATGACACTTGTTTTCTAACTTTCCCTCTCTAGGTCTGTTCTCTGCTGAGGATTCTGAAAGGGGAAACAGTGACACTTCATGGAGTCATTTAAAATTGTAATCATTCTTTAGTGCAGTGACTCAGTCCATTAACACAAATAATGCTACTGGACTGCTACTGTAAAAAACAAAACAAACAACAAAAAAGCACCAGTAAACTCAAGAAGTATTTTTCCACTTGATCTTTGGGAAACTTTCCCAAACAAACGAGTTTCTGCTTTATAATTACTGTAGGAGAAGGTAGATCAGATTTTGTTTCTAGGCCACAACCAATAGACTATTTGTTCAGGTTTCTTTTATCTCCTGAAAGCTACATTCTTTGCATGGAACTGGAACCCTCCCTTTTGAAAGAAGTGGAGCTCTGCTGGGCTGTCTAATTACATGAAAGCAGACACTTCTGCTCTAAGCATGGGGCTTTTAGTGGCCTCGAATCATTGTGATGATAATGCAGGAAGAAGTAGAAATAGCAACAAGTTAACAACAACAACAAAAAACTTCTCTGAAACTTTTTGCCACTGGCAGCTTTTTAGATCAGGACTGCTACCGAGATACAATTAAATCCTAGAGGTACTTTAGAAGCAGGAGATGTTGTAATGTCTTTTCTCCACAATGGTGTGACACTATGAAGAGATATCGGGTTTAATTCTTACAAATTAGAAAGCATCATCTGACTAAACTGAGTATCTCTCAGGCTTAATCAGCTTGTATCAATAGCGAGGTTTTGTCATGCAAAGTGTCCTCCTTTAAATTATAAGGTGGTGCTGGAAAACTGCTTTCACTTTTTAGAGTTAAACTTTTCCCCTAGTCCTGTGAGTATTGAAACTCTTAATGTTTTTAGGAGCTTCAAAGCATTCTTAGAAAAGGAAAGCTAACTTTTGAGAATATTATGGAAAAACTACGAATCAAGTATTCTGAAATGTACGCCATAGTCCCTGCAGAGATTGAATCCCAGGTGGAAGAATGCAGAAAAGCCTTAGAAGATGTAGATGAGAAGGTAATGATAACGTTTATACTAGTGTTACTATTTATGTAGTTGAATGAATATGAAAAAGCAAATGTCGTTTAATGTCACATTTTCGTTTGTCAGGATTTCAGCTATGACTGTTTTCATAGAGTTTAAGTGACGATTTTGTGTATTGAATACTCAGATAAAGATGCTCTAAATATGTGACATAAGACAATAGAAGTAGGAATCTGTGTATTTTTAATTGTTAAGATGCTTAGTTTTTCTTCTCTTGCATTTTAAAATAGTTACATGTTATCTTTCACTTGGCCTATTATTATTACTTTTTATTGCACAACCACTTAATAATTCTGGGCATGAATAGTACTTTGCTTTAAAATATATTCCCTGAAAATTTTGGCATTGCAACCAAGGGCAATAAGAATACAAATTTCACAACTCACTAGGAATAGCACTTAGCAACATACAGTGATTATCCAATGATGATGTTAACAGAATTCCATAAAATGTGCCTGAGTAAATCTTTATACCTGAAAGTCCAGATTTAAAGAAATGGTGAGAAATATAGTACTGGAGACATACGAGCTTAGCTAGACAATTTTATTGGATTATAAAAAGGCAGCCCCTATCCAACAGTACAAAATTCTATTTGGTCTAGCATCCACAGAAGGATTTTTGTATTTTTTTTCCTGAAGCTTAGAATACCCATAACTTGATAAATAAAATATATCTTAAGTAAACACACAGGAAATCAGATTTCAAGCTTAGTTGCTAGAATCTGTCATTAACTTCTATAACATATTTCTTAGGAAAATCTAGTCTGTGTAAAAAACATGTAAACTCCTAATGTATATTTATAACAATTCTTTTTGATTTAATACACAAGAAAGCCTATTAGGTACTTTCTCAAGGATCATGGTACTACTGATTTTAAGAGAGTACTAAATGTTTTGAGAGAAACTAAATGTTATTTTCCTGAATACATAACGTGAAATCCCTAACAAAGTAAAATAATAATCAAAACTAGTGTTTCAAATTCAAGGTTGAAAAATTCTGCTGTGAACTTGTATATTTGTAGCAAACAGCAACTAATTTTGATTCTGTGATGGGTCTAAAGGAAGTTCAAGGATCCGGGCGACAGAGTACTATTGTGTATAATTCAGATGGCTACTTACTTTTCCTATATCATGGTCAATCCTAATGTATCTAAGTGGTGGACATTTCCACCAGGAGAGTAACTGCCCAAAATACCATTAGACTTTGTTTTATAGTAATTTGTTACAGAGCCAGCAATAATCAACTAATACAGGACCAACGTGGGATTTTTTTTCCTAGTAATCTTGACTGAGGTATGGTCTGTGGAATAAAAACATGCTATGAAAGTATCAATAGCCTGATGTTGTGAATAGAGTCTGGGATTTGTAATCTGGGGATTTGAGGGCTTCATGGGACAAGTTCAACTAGTGCCTTGACACATGACTGTAGCAAGTCACTTGGCCTTTAGTTCTGCATCTGTGTGCTATCTACATAGGATGGTTTTAATCTCAATGGTTATACAGATATAGTGGGATTTTTTTCCCTTAGAAAACTAAAAAGATGGGTGAGGAATCTGCCGCCCCAAGGCCATATGTGGTCCTACAGATCCCCAAGTGTGGCCCCTTGACCAAATCCAAACTTCATAGGACAAATCACTTTATTGAAAGGATTTGTTCTGTAAAATTTGAATTCAGACCAAACGCTGCGCTCAAGCATCCAGAAGGCCACATGTGGCCCCAAGGCTGCAGGTTCCCCACCCCAATTTGGAGAAAGCCTTATCAACATAGCAAAGCAAGAACACAAACTAATCAGGTATTTGGAAAATGATACATTTAACATTCATTCATTATCTTTCCTAGCACGATTATTTTCTTCAGAAAATCTTTTAGATAAAAAAATTACACTGTTCAGCAGTTAGATTTCTAATCACTGGGAAAACATCCACTAGAAATAGTCACCCAGAGAAAAATTAAGCTCTTTTCATCCTCAAGAAATAGCTACTTTTAGAAGGCTGTTTTACCAAAATGAGTATTGTGGTAGGAATTAATTTTTTTTTAAGTCAGATTGAGAGTAAGTTTGGTTTTATTGAAAACAGATCTGTGCAGAGGATTTTCTCATAAAAATGAAGAGATCATATAATAATTTCCCCCAGGAATTCTTTCATATCATTTGATCCATATGGGTATGTTTCAAATTGTCCACTCAGTAATTTGGCCCAACACAGCACATATCTGTAATGTATATATGGATTGCCTTCAACAATATTTTATTTTAAAGATTGGATTTAAAAGGTCAGGTAAACACAGCTGCCATTTAGTAGTCTGTGAATCTATTCTCTCATTAATACAATAGCCAATACGGTTTGGAAGCTTTTTCCTCCAGCTCTTACAAGTAAAAGCAGAGTGACTACCCCTTTTGTCATTTGAACCCATGAAGAGAGTGCAGGAAACCTCTCTAAGCCAAATGCATCTTTGTCCCTTGTAACAGGTAAGCAACGAAGTCTTGAAAAGCTTACCATCATATGTAATGAATAGAAAAATAGAAGACATTAACAATGGACTTCATAATGTTGAAAAGATGTTGCAGCAGAAAAGCAAAAATATTGAGAAAGCTCGAGAAATTCAAAAGGTAACATTTTAACTTTAACTCCCTTCAGCATTTGGTATTTCTGATCCATTCCCTGCCCCTGTTCATCAGTCATCACAAGGTGAGTTCTTGGAATTAATCTGAAGCACAGAGACCCTAAACCAGATCCACAGGGGCATAACCTCAGACACTTGATAGAGAAAGTTGCACTTAAGAATCATTCTCAGTTTTTCCATGGTGGCCATACACCCAGATTCCTGAGAGCTTCTCGTTGTGAACCAGCATTTTTATAAGTAAAGGAAGGTAAGGATCTCATCTTGGGAAGACTGATATAAAAATTAATTCAATAGGATATTAACAGCTTTTTTTAGACTGCCAAAGTAAAAATAAGGAAAACAAAAATTCCAAATTATTTCCCTTGTAAAATGTCTTGCGAAATAAAATCTTAGGTAAAACTAAATAAACATGATGTTCTACCTCTTAACTTCCAAATAAACTCTTGTATATAGAAAGGATTCTTTTCTAATCTACATTTTAAGGAAATATTCTATATAATTGGGTACTTTTAAAATAGGTCAGAATATGGCTCACTTTGGGATAAAATCTTGGACTCTTAAGCAGAGGAACGTAAGTTAACCTGTTAGGTTTTCCCACTTCTCAAAATTATGTTCTTAAGCAAATATTAAGTAAAAATCAAATATTTTACCTTTGAAATTTTCTTATGCCAAGTTCAGATTCACATCTAACCTATTGGTCTCTTGAGCCAACGGCAGTTGCTGCTATCATTAATACATGTGGCTAGAGTTTTCTGCCTCTTCATTAATCCTGAGTCAGCAGATATTTTTCTTTTGTTAGTTTTAATTTTATACTTACTAAAATTGCCTTCTAGATTAAGTTCATATATATACTGGTCTAAATAGGTTCAAGTATTTCCCCAAGCCCTTTTCTAAATGTAATGTTTTCCTCATTACTCTTGAAAGGTAAGGGCCATATTGACCTTGTTTGTGTCATTCATTTCTAGAAATGTCTGGGTCTTTCTGTTCCCCTGCAGCTTGTTTGTACTGAAGGGAATACAGTTGCAGTTAGGAGAGCTCAAGATAAGTGTTTTTCAGTTTAGATCACAAATGGTTGCTGGATGTAAATTAATAACTATGCCTTGATTTGTTTCTGTAATGTTTCAGTAGCATTTACAAATGCATATACTGTATGAAAACTAGGAATCACCACCAGGAACTATGACATCTTCATTCAAGTTGACTTAAGATTTCCTTTTCCAGAAAATGTGGGATGAGCTTGACCTCTGGCATTCCAAGCTGAATGAGCTGGATTCTGAAGTTCATGACATTGTTGAACAGGACCCAGGACAGGCTCAAGAGTGGATGGATAACTTGATGATTCCTTTCCAGCAGTATCAGCAAGTGTCACAGAGAGCAGAATCTAGAACCTCGCAATTAAATAAGGTACAGCTGTGACACATGATAGCTATTAATACATAGCATGTGGTTGTACTGAGATGGGTTTCAAATAAAACAAAAAATGTATTCGGAGGCAGCCAGTTGCCTTTGAATTGCCAGTTGCAGGACCTGAAGTTAGAGCCACACGGTAGGCTCATGTGGGCACTGAAGAGACAGATTTCAATGCTAAGTGCAGGCAGGAGGTCTGACTGGGCAGGCAGACCCAAGAACCCCAAAGTCACAAGTCCAGGCAAACGCTGGGCTTCCCAATGGATGGTTGAAGACCAGTAATGGGAATTTAGAGCAGGCAGTGTGTCCAGGAAGGGAGCCATCCATGGAAAGACTGCCATTTGGGGGCAAAATACCCTCTCTATCCCTGTTCCAAATAGGCGCGGTGGTTGGGTGAGTTGTGTATGTGATCTAGCAAGAGTGAGGCAGCATCGAGTCTTAGAAGAACTATAGGGTAAGGTCCTGAACAGGACAAAGCATAAGCCCAGTTTTCAGAATGAAGCTTAAAATGGGAACCAGTTGTGAGGCTGGCTGGAACTCTGGGGAGGCCTGTAGTGTTGGAGTAGAACTTCTTAAATCCTTTCCACCCATGGTCGGGATTAGTCTTAAAAGTTGGAAGGATCATAATATGGAGCGGGTGGGCAAGTGGCCCCAGACACGGGGTGTGCAGACCTGTGAGGCCTGACACCCCACTGACCAATGGCAACTAACTCTTTGATTGGGAGTCATTCAGCTCCAGGAAGAGGCACCGGGCTGAGTTTGTACGCATCTCTTTCACAGGCCACGCTAAAGATGGAGGAATATAGTGAGCTCCTGAAGAGCACTGAGGCTTGGATTGAAAGTACCAGTCGTTTGCTGGCCAATCCTGCTGACTATGACTCTTCACAGAAACTGAGTCACCACGCCAGCACCCTCCAGGTCAGTGTTCTTTCAAGGTCTCTGTGAGTCACAGAATCCACGTAATGATTAGTGGCTTAACTTATCGTCATGGTGCTTTCCCCCTTCCCTCCTGAAACACAGCCTTACCCCTAACCATGCCAATGGCAGAAGGAGGCACTAGACAGGGATTTTAGAGACCAGGATCTAGCTCTTTCCATCCTGATACTTCATGACTTTTTGGGTAATTAGTTTATCTTCTGTGGGCCTCAGTTTCCCCCATCTGTGAAGTAAGAAGCTGCCTGGATGGTGTTGATGGTTTTGGCAGCAGAATTCTAAGACGGCCCCCAGCATTCCCCTTCCCTGGTGTACGTGACCTGCGTAATCCCCTCCCCTTGAGTGTGGACAGGGATATGAATATGATGGGACACTTGATTAGGTGTTACATGGCTAAGCTAATGGGGTGGTCACTCCCATAAATACATGATTAGCATGATTACATGATTATAAAACTCCCTAGTACAGGTTTTTACATTTTCAGATTTAGGATATTCAACTGGTAAGTATAATACAAAAATTTCAAAATCAGAAAAAAAGTCCAAAATCTGAAACATTTCAAATAAGCATTTCAAATAAGAGCTACTCAGTCTGTAGCAGAGTATAAAGAGATTCTCCTGCTGGCTTGAAAAGTAAGCTGCCATATTGTGAGAGGACCACAGGGCTAGGACATAAGGCAGCTTCTAGCCACCAACAGCCACCAAGGAAATGGGGACCTCAGTCCTACCACTGAATTCTGCCAACGACCTGAGTGAACTTGGAAGAGAACCCTGTGCTCCAGATAGCACCATGATTGCAGCCTTGTGACACCCTGTGCAGAGGACCCACCTAAACTATGCCTGACTCCACGGACACTATGAGACAATAAATTCGTTTTGTTTTAAGCCATTGAGTGTGTAGTAATTAGTTACACAGCAATAGAAAACAAATCCATGGTTCCTTCCAGTTCTAACATGCCATGATGCCAAATTTCCTGTTATTTCTGGTAGTCCACAGGGGCCCCGTGTCTCCACACTAGCTTACAAAGATGAAACAAATGAAAGTGTTTTCCTATTTGGGGCCATGACTGCAAGAAACTTCCAGATGCTGTGTACTGACTGAAGTTTTATTGGGAAGGAGTATTTCCCTTCTCTTATATTATTCTGTCGTGAGAAAGAATCCCTTAAGAAAAAATTTATGATAGTTTTTACAGAATGACATTTCAAAGATGATCTGGCTCCTCTTTATACTTTAGAATAGCACAGCTTGTTCCTAAGTGAGCTGCTGACTTCAGACCTCCCTGATGTTCGAGATTTGTTGGCACATTTTTTTCCTATGGTAACAATTATAAACATACTGCATTTTCACCCATTTTTTTTTTCTTTTCTTTCTCCTGTTTGTGATTTCTTTTTCCTCCTCCCATTTGGGTTGGCTTTCCATGTCCCCAGAGTTTTTCATCTTTCTATTTTTAATTGCTTCTATGATTCACCATTTTTGAGGACTTTGCCAAGACAGAAGAAAAAAATGATGCGTTCTTTTCCTTAAATGCTTATGAGTTTAAAAAAAACTCTACCAATGTGAGCTCAGGAAAAAGCAGCTGAGATTTTGTTACCTTCTAATGATAGACATGTAAAAATTATCTTTCAAACTGTTCCAGACATTGTAAGTTGCTGGACTTTGTTTGTGAGTTAGAAGTGAGTAGAGGAAGTTGGAACAAGGGAAGATGCAGGTTTATTTCCCACAAAATGTATTCCCAGTAAATCTCCAAATGGGAAGGAAGTCCTGAATAACTAGCCCCATGTGAAATCGCTGTTTTGTCCCTGTAATGAAAATAGTTCTGCTTTTAGGATGTTCTTTTCCATTTTCTAGCATTACCAGGTATTTTTCAAAAGACTCTGAAAGAAGGATCAAAACTCTCAACTAAGCTTTAACTGTTTGCTTTAATTGCACTCTAACTTTCTACCTGGATTGCATTTGTTAAAACAGATTTTTGTCACCTAAAGATGGTGATCCCACAAGTACTACGACTGTGATTAAGTCATTGAAACATAAATTGTCATTGTAAAAATAGAAAACTAACTTGTTTTTTCAATCAACTTCATTGAGGTATAATTTACATATAGTAATATGTCCATGTTCAGTGTGCATGTAGGTGCGTTTTGATAAAGGTGCGGTTGTGGAACTACCACCAACATCAATGGAAAGAACATTCCCATCACCCTAGAAAGTTTCCTCTTGCCCCTTTGCAGTCAATTTCCTTTCACCCATCTTCAGCCCTAGGTAATCATCCACTCACTACTTTCTATTACTCCAGTTTTGCCTTTTCTAGAATATCATATAGAGGGAATCATACAGTATGTCATCTTGTGTCTGGCTTCTTTCACTTAGCGTAATGCTTTTGAGATTCATCCAGGTCATTATATTCATCAATACATAGTTCATTCTTTGATTGCCAAGTAGTCTTCCATTTACGAAATAAGCAATTTGTTTATCCCTTCACTGGTTAATAGATATTTGGGTTGTTTCCTGTTTTGAGCTACGTATTAGCTATTGCTGTGTGACAAATGACTTTGAAAGTTACCAGCTTAAAACAATAAACATTACCTTATAGTTTCTGTAGGTCAGGAATCCAGGCACAGCTTGAGCATCTCTGGCTCAAGGTCTCTCGTGAGAATACAGTAAAGGTGTCCGCAAAGGCTGAGGGCTGATGTGAACACCCCACTTGGGTGAGGGAAGAGACAGGATTCACTTCCAAGCTTGTTCGCAGGCCTGTTGGCAGGCCTCGGAAGGTCGGCTTCCATACACAGGCACGTGGCTGCCCTCAGCATAAACAATCTAACCGTGAGAATGTGCTCCCAAGACAGAAGCCACAGTCATCTTCTTGTAATCTAATCTTGGAGGTGACATCTCATCACTTCCGCCATATTTTATTAGAAACTAAATCAGTAAGTTCAGCCTGTGTCCAAGGGAGCTGATGATTAAGGGCGTGAATACCAGGAAGTAGAGACATTAGGGGCCATCTTGGAGGCTGCCTACCACAGGCTGTTATGAGCAGAGCTAGTACGAAGATTTATATACAAACTTTTGTGTGGACATGTGTTTTCATTTCATTTCAATGGGTAACTACCTAAGAGTAGGATTTCTGACTTTTATGATAAATGTTTAACTGAATAAGAAACTGCCAAATTGTTTTCCAAAATGGCTGTAGTATTTTCCTTCACACCAGCCATGTGAGTTCTAATCGCTCCACATTTTTGAAAGCACTTGATATTGTCTGTCTTTTAAATTTTAGCCATTTTAGTGACTTGTAGTGGTATTTCATTGTGGTTTAAATGGCATTTCTCTAATGACTAACGATTTTGAACATTTATTCATGTCTTTATTTGTCATTTGTATACTTCTTTTGTGAAATATCTGTTTAATTTTTTTTTTTTTTTTGCCCATTGTTTAATTGGGTTGTTTGTCTTATTACTGAGTTGTCAGTTATTTGTAAAACATCCTAAAAATCATTTCTTTGTTATATATGTGATTTACAACTATTTTCTTCTGGTCTGTGGCTTGTCTGTTCATTCTCTTAACACTGTCTTTCAGAGAGCAAATATTAATTTGATGAAGTCCAATTTATCAATATTTTATTTTATGAGTTATTCTTTTATGCTGCATTCTAAGAAATCTTTGCCTAACCCAAGGTTACAAAGATTTCCTCCTATGTTTTCTTCTAGAAATTTGATGGTTTTAACCCTTATTTTTAGGTCTGTGACTCATTTCATGTTAATTGTTGTATAAGGTGTTAATCAAGGGCCAGGGGTTCTCTTTTTTCCATAGGAATATCCAATTGTTCCAACACCATTTGTTGAAAAGACTCTTGCCATTGAATTACTTTGTCACCTTGTTGAAAATCAATTGACCTCATACATCTGGGTCTATTTTTGGACTCTCACTTCTGTTCTATTGATCTATGTGTCTATTCTTTCACCAACATGACAGTCTTAATTACTACAGCTTTATAGTAATCCTTGAAATCAGGTAGCATAAATTCTACAACTTAGTTCTTCTTTTTCAAATTTGTTTTAGCTAATCTAGGTCTTTTGCATTTCCATATATGTTTTAGAATAAGCTTGTCAATTTCCATATAGAGGTCTGTTATACTTTTTAGTGGGATTGCATTATATCTGTAGATCAATTTGGAAGAAAATTAATATCTCAACCATATTAACTATTTGATTCAGGAACATGATATATCTCTTTATTTATTCTGGTGTTCTTTAATTTTTCTGAGCAATGTTTTATAGTTTTCAGTGTACACTTCTTGCATGTATATTGTTAAATTTATCCCTAAGTATTATGTGGGTTTTGGTGCTATTGTAAATGGTCTATTGGTTAAAAAATAATAAGCATTGGTTTTAACTTTTATTTTCCTAAAACTTCTCTCCTACTAGGATTTTGAATAAGACCAATATAAAATTCTAAATAACTTAATTTATTTTAGTGACTTATGGCTAGAATTCTAGTTGTATAAGTAAGTATCTCATATCAGTTATTTAAATGGACTTACCTGAAGCAGGCTGAACATTTCCATTAGCTGTCTGAGCTATTTTGACATCTAAAGTTTGAAACTTAATACGTATTTGAAAGGGGCTTCTTATGAATAATAAAAGATTATTTTCTTACCCCTATTACCATGAAAATTCCAATGGCTTAGGAATTCTGGGGGAGATAAAGACCAAATGTATATGTATTTCTTATTATATTATTAATACAATATCACAGGTAAAACTCTGAAGTCAGCCACTGCCATTGACAACAGAGTATTCCAGTGTTTTGTTTTTTTTTTGTCTTTTTTTTTTTTTTGAGACAGAGTCTCACTCCTTTGCCCGGGCTAGAGTGAGTGCCGTGGCATCAGCCTAGCTCACAGCAACCTCAAACTCCTGGGCTCAAGCAATCCTTCTGCCTCAGCCTCCCGAGTAGCTGGGACTACAGGCATGCGCCACCATGCCCGGCTAATTTTTTCTATATATTTTTAGTTGTCCGATTAATTTCTTTCTATTTTTAGTAGAGATGGGGTCTCGCTCTTGCTCAGGCTGGTTTCGAACTCCTGAGCTCAAACGATCTGCCGGCCTCATCCTCCCAGAGTGCTGGGATTACAGGCATGAGCCACCACGCCCGGCCTATTCCAGTGTTTTCATGGTGAAACTGGAAAGGGCCAGGAGTTTAAAAAGTTGAGACAAATTTAAATTTTCTCTAATTTAAATTTTAATCTACTTGTTTCAGTATCTTGATGTTTCTTTCTCTCTTTCTCTTTCCTTGTTTATCTAGATGGCTTTGGAAGATTCAGAACAGAAGCACAATCTTTTACATTCAATTTTTGCAGATCTAGAAGACTTGTCAATAATTTTTGAAACAGATGACTTAACACGGTCCATACAAGAGTTAAGTAATCAAGTAACAGCTTTACAACAAAAAATAATGGCAAGCCTTCCACAGATTCAGCGAATGGCCGATGTAAGTTTACACCATAAAGGTGTGATTTCTTATTCTTAATTTACATTTCATTTAGTAAATTAGAGTTGTACTACTCATCAAGTCCTATACTACTAATCAATGTGAAGACACATTGATCTGGTAGAATTTTCATTTATGTTCTTATTTCTTAAATTATATTTTATTTTACTTGGCAATCTGTAGTGCAACTACAACAAAAAGCATCTCCCCATTCTCAATCCAGAAGCTATTTGTTTAAAGAGTGAAGAATCATGGTCAAATAAACTCACTGTTTTCTCTTTGTCAAAGAGGAAATATTGTTGATTTAAAAGCACTGGTTAGGAAAGAGGGAATTAAAACAGGTAATCTCCTATCTTCATTCATCAGTAACAAATATTTATCGAGGGGCTGCAGTATGCCAGCTTCTGGGTTTTTTATTTTTGCTTGAAACATCTGAAGCATTTGTTTAAGGATAGAGTCACACGTAAAGGCAATTACAGTCAGTTCTTAATTATTTCCTTTTGTACTCAGTTACATTTCCTATACCACACTCATGAATCTTCATGGAATAATATAATAATTGTTAAAGTGAATATTCTTGATTACTGAAGCTTATTTTAGAGTTTTTAAATGCTTCTACAGTTTTTGATGGAAATTACCCTAAGATACATTGTATAATTCTACATACCTTCTTAAATAATAGATGTCGAAAATAATTTCAATAGAATTTAACTTTTCCTCATAATTTGGAGAGAGCACTATAAACAATTATTGTACTTATTGTTTCATGTGCTTCTGACTCTTAAAGTTTTTATTTGTCTGTTTATTGAATGGCTCCAAACTTCTGTGACTTGAAACCCTTAGTCTACTTCTAAGTCACTTTTCGTCTCCTTATTACCTGTACCTTCTTATTGCTACAGTGTGTCTGCATTGGGCTCTAAAAGAAAGGTCTAATGCCACTATCAGTTTTGTGGACTTCAATATGTAGGTTTTATAGCACATATTTTATCTTATTTTTGTAGCATTTTCATTATAAGGTTATGGCCAGTTTCTAGAGGTTGAAGTTGATGAGAGAATAACCATTGGACAAATGATCTATTGTTTAAATTAATCTCAGTAGGTTATAAAGTAATTCAGTGACACTGTGCTTGGCAACACTTTTTAGGGGGCTGCGGGAAAATCTTGTCAATTTTCCAGCTCCTGTGTGTTAGTTTCCTAAGGGTGACTTTATCATTTTACTTAAAGTGGTGGGAGTTTTTAAAATGTCAGACTCTCTTGTGTCCAAGTGTTTGAACACATTCCAAAGATAAATCTAATAAGTTTATTTTAAAAATTGGTTTGGGTACATGCTAACTTTGTTCTCATAGTTTAAATTGGCCCTATAATGATCTTTAATTCAACAAGTTATATAAGCAATGCTTTATAGTATGGTATGTTATTAATAGAGTAACATTTTTATTGAAGACGATGAACATTATCTATCTGTAGCATTTGGTTTTTTTTTTTCATGGCAACATTTTATCATGAAGTACTTGGTTAGTTTTCAAGAGGTGTAAGTGGCAAACATTCTTCGGTTAAATAAGAGAATAGAATTAATGGCAGTAAGTTATGTTTTATAGATTATTAGTGTACAACATATATTATATGATTGTGTTATTATTTCTGAAATTCTAGGATGTGGTTGCTATTGAATCTGAAGTAAAATCAATGGAGAAAAAAGTCTCAAAAATCAAAACTATCCTGTTATCAAAAGAAATATTTGATTTTTCACCTGAAGAACATCTTAAACATGGGGAGGTAAGCATGGATCATTATTAAATATATTTTCTCATAATAATTGTGTCTATTTTAAAATATGATAAAAAGCATTTAGTCTTATTAGAATAATAGAAAAATAAGATTGGGAAATAGATATGAATGACTATAAATATATTTTAAATCATAGTTGCAGTACTACCTATGTAAAGATAATTTTCCTATGGGTTGTTTTTTCATTTAGGTCAAATCTAAGAGTTTGAGCATCTTAGTCAGGCTGAACTTTCCCAGCCCAAGCTATGCTGGGCACTGGCTATGTGACTTTGAGTAATTCGTGTTTCTTGGATTCTCTTTCATATCTGTGCATTGGTATTAAGGTGATTATATTGGCCAATTATAATGTAAATAGAGCCCCCAGCACAGGAGCTGGAACAAGCTAAACAGCAGGCAAAGGTGGATTCCCCCTCAGCCTCATGACTGAGAGCATGTGGTTTGGGATTAGGCAGGCCTGGGCTCTAATCCCAGCACTGCCTCTTATGGTCTAAATCTATCAGATCTTCAAACTTCTGTGAACCCAGTTTCCCTACCTGTGAAATGGAGGTTAGGACACTTAACTCACAGGGTGGTTGTGAGGATTAAATGAAATGGTATCATATGAAGAACTACTTAGTAAAGTGAATAATCCCCTCCAGCTTATTAGTTATGTAAATCCAGATTTCTATGGATCATATATTATTAAAGCAAAATATAATTATATTCCTGGCACTCGTGAAATGTGGCAGGACAGTTCCGTTCTGTTCAATAAGCATGTTTTGAGGGCCCACTACGTGGGAAGCCCAGTGCTAAGTGAGGTTGCTATGAAAGTACGATGCGGTACCTGCCCTCACATTACTCACTGCCTGGCAACAATGTACAAAGCAAAACAGCAGTTCTGCAGAGAGATGGGGGCGGGGAGGGGCAGTGTTGTCCAAATGAATAAATTAGTGCTGGTAGGTTACTGTTGCCCCAGGCGTTCTTTCCTGAGACCTTTAACTACCAGATCATGAGTGATATAATAGTTGTTTTCAATCTGAGCTAAGGAACTGTTTCCAAAATTGAGCTATAGATTAAAGACTAAATTATATAATATTTTAATTTTGACTAATTAAAGTTAGCAGTGGCCATTATTTTTTCATTTCTGTAACATGCTTCTCGTATATAATTAAGGTCATCCTTGAAAATATACGTCCCATGAAGAAAACCATTGCTGAGATAGTGTCTTACCAAGTGGAACTGAGTTTACCCCAGACACGAATGAAACCTCTGCCTGTATTTCAGCGGACAAATCAGCTTTTACAAGATATAAAACTATTAGAAAATGTGACTCAAGAACAAAATGAGTTACTAAAGGTGAGTGGTTTATAATGACAGCCAACTTACTGGATGAAAATGTTCAGCAAAAGCTGGTTTTGTTTTCAGTTTTCATTGAAATTAATTATTATCCAGGAGGTGGTATTTGATATAAAAGCATCTTTTCTTGCTCAAATGGGGCTAAGGTTACTTTTCTCATTTCTTACCCTTGTTCTAGTGGAAGGTGTTAAAGCATAGTTACGGTTTATTTAATTCCATTCTATCGTTACTGAAAACCTACATGGGTAAAATGCTGTGGGAAGAGATTCAAACCTGAACAAAGCTTTTGCAATCTCTTGAGGCCAACAGATCTATAAAGTATCGTCACCGTGATAACCTCTTATCCATCTCTGCCCCTTTGCCATTGATCACCTCAGTTTATTCTCAAGCATGTGGTATAAGTAGTGTGGGCACTTTATCATCTTTAATTTTACATATAAGGATACTAGCATCAGTATGTTAAATGACTTGCCAAAAGACCACAGAGTTAACTTGTGTAGCAGTTAATTTGTATACAAATAGAACAAGAATTTGAGTTTCTGAACTCCTGTGTCACTTCTCCATATTGGGGTCTCTCCCCTCTAACTGAAGTCTTTTAGTTTCTCCCCTGAGAGTTTTTTGTTCTTGTTGTTCTGAAGTGTTGTTGGCTCACCTGTCTCAAGTCAAAAATCATCATTAATTAGAAATTACCTTTTTCTTTAGTTCATATTCCTAGATCAACAACCACTCCCACAAGAAGAGAAAGTTGCTGAAAGAGCCTTAAATTCCACAGACTTTTAACACTCTCTGTAGACCCCCGATATATCCTGCATTTCCTTTTTATTTGGGTCAGTTTAGAGGTTATTTTACTCCTTCACGACCGCCACTTGGTTATAAGAAGAAAACTGCCATATCTTATTCCCTCTTATATTTTATTCACATTTCAGTGGCCACTCTGTTCTCCTAAAGATTAGGATATTGTACTCTCTGGTTTGAGGTTTAACTCATACAGTCTCTGTGGCCTGGCTACTGCTCAACTGATGTCTTTGCCTAACGCCCACAGAGAGAAAAAAAGATCTAGCACTCAATGTACTATTCTTTTTTTTTTTATTTTTGTAGCTAGGATATTGGTCTGTTGCCCAGGCTAGAATGCAATGGTGTGATCATAGCTCACTGCAACCTCAAACTGCTAGGCTCAAGCAATCCTTCTTCCTCAGCCTCCCAAGTAGCTGGGATTACAACTGGGCACCACCATGTCTGGCTAATTTTTTTGTTGTTTTTTTGTAGAAATGGGGTCTTGCTATGTTGCCCAGGCTGGTCTTGAACTCCTGGCCTCAAGCTATCCTCCTGCCTCAGCCTCCCAAAGGGCTGGGATTATAAGTGTGAGCCACCATGCCCAGCCTCAATGTACTATTTTTAAATAATATAAAGAGAAGAAAAAAATATAAAATATGATCTATTATTTTTAATTATTTTGTACTTTATTGGTCTCCTGGTCAGGAAAGTAACAGTTCTAACCATGCTTTAAAGTGGCTTCTTCACAACATGAAAGGCGGGAAATAGAAGAAATCATATTTTGTGCCACGTTACGTATCAAACTATGCTGCTAAAATTTTCTATATTATTGTGTTGGTGGAAATCAGATGTCCCCTCGTATATTACAAAGCTAAATAAGCCAGTGGTAACTGAAAACTATTAGAATCTGGGACATTTTCTTTAATTCTTACTTCAGATATTCTAAGCGCCCTTGCTGTGGAAAATAAGACAAATTACTTGTGTGGGGAGTAGTGGGATGTAGTTCATTATTGAGTGTGGGGGAACAGGTGAGTGTGTGTGGTGAACACTATTACTCATTTCTAACCTGCAGCTAAAATTATGTTAAATATTGAAGAAAATACAAGGAAGAATTTTGCATCGGCTAAAAACTTTGTAGTTTTAAAGGGCATTTTTGCTTCATTAGACTTTCTGTTGAAGTCTGTTTCTTTATCTTTCATTATACTTGATCATATGATTTAGTCCACAAATAGTTCTGAGCTCTATTACTCCCTTAACACAGATTCCAGATTCTGTTCTGGTAGGTTTTGCCTTATTCTGCAAATTCAGACTGCTCTTGAACCCACAACCTCTTACTCATAAAATGTACATCACTGATCCCAATGGGTACCAGGTGAGATGTGTCTGGCCGAAGAAACCCATCATGACTCCAATCACATGCTCTGTCCCTTCTGAATCAGTAACGTCACCTGTCTGTGTGGAAATCCCCATGTGGAATATGTATTAAAATGGCATACGCGACATATCAGTAATTTCATAAAAACTTAGTAACTTCATGTTAACATGCCATAAAATGCTTCCCAGAACAAACCCACTAGACTGGAAATACTTAAGAGCAAGGTGTGTCAAATGAGACTTGAACTTCAAGCACTAGTAAAGCCCGAGGTGCCCTGGCATCTTGTAGAGCAAGAAGGTCAGGTGCCAGCTTTGCAAACATTGTTCTCTATAGTTAGGCTATTATGTCCTATTGAAATCTGAATGGCTGCATATTTGCTGTAATTGATTGGAACTTCTGATGGGGGTAGAAGATGGAAATAGTCCATTAATCTAGTCCTCAGATTATGACAAAAATTCTTCTTTTGGGGGGTATTTTATAGGTAGTTATAAAACAGACTAATGAATGTGATGAAGAAATAGAACATTTGAAACAGATCTTAAATAGTTATTCAGCTCAATTCTCCCTCGAACATATGTCACCAGACCAAGCTGCCAACCTGCCACGAGTACAGGTAAGTTTCTTTCATTCATACAGATATGTTTCGTTCGTCCATCAGTTCATTCAACGCTTACTAAGCCATTGGTGTCTAGAAGCCTTCGTAGTGGTAGTTAATTTCCTGCTGCTCTCTTCCAATTGAAGATGATTTCTGTGTGTATTTACTTTCCATTCTTATTTCATTACACAAGGATTATATAACTGTCATTACTAAAAAATGATGAAAATTGTATCCCCTGATGTTTAATCAAGAGAAGCCTTATCTGTTTGTAGGCTGGGCAGCCCTAACCTCAGAAACTGGGCCAGGACTGCCATGCCTCCCTCCTTAATGGAGAGCTTTTTGAGTGCCCCTGGCCTCAGCTTGGTTCATTTTGGCCTGAGTTTGCTCTGGTACCAAAGAGGCTGACATAACACAGGATATTTGGACAACCTGACTTTCTGGGATAGAGGTGGTGTGGGCAGGCAGTGTGGGCAGGCTGGGCTTTAGCGGTAAAGACCCTGAACTCGGTTCTAATGAAGAGTTCCCTACTAAGCAGTAGTGCCATATGCTGGAATTAACAGTACTGTGGACTCAGTTGCAATGGTTTGCATGTTAACCGTCTACTGCTAGGGTTTCTTCCAGTCTTTGTTTTTGAAGTCACATTTCTATAATGAGCAAAACCTGACTATATGCTAAGGATTATAGAGAGCTGCTTTTTTCCATGCCATAAGTTGATGCAGGCAGGCAATGAATATGGTGCTCTCAAAGCAAGGTTATACCACTTGCTGGCTGTAAGATCAAGGGCAAGTTATTTCTACAGAGAAGTACAGAGATGTCCAAGGTGACACAGCCATTAAGTGGTGGAATCACTAATACAGATTCAGTATTAAAGATGCAATATTGTAAAAATGTCAGAATTCCTTTACAGTAAAAAATATGAGGACCCAAAAGAGCCTTTGTTTATATGAGTTATATCTACCAATATAGAAATTGAAACTCAGAAATGTAAAAATAGGCCGGGCGCGGTGGCTCACGCCTGTAATCCTAGCACTCTGGGAGGCCGAGGTGGGCGGATCGTTCTGAGCTCAGGAGTTCGAGACCAGCCTGAGCAAGAGCGAGACCCCATCTCTACCAAAAATAGAAAGAAAATTAATTGGACAGCTAAAAATATATATATAGAAAAAATCAGCCGGGCATGGTGGCGCATG